>JBBPBO010001985.1:48699862-48972335 GCA_037974295.1 Cicer cuneatum | reverse complement strand
AAAAAAGAGAAGAGAAATGGCTACCTCAACTAGTGGAACAACTTTGTAGTTATGTTTTGTGATTTAAGGTGTTGCTCAAAAATGAAGGAGAAAGTTTTTCGTTTGGAGAGAAATGAGAGAAGACATGTTTGAAAAATGAAAGAAAGTGATAGTAAGATGATGATGACGATGATGGCCATGAATTTCTTTTATAGGGAGGGGAAAATGTTTTTTTTTCCTTCCTTTAATTAATCTACTATCTCAATTCCAAATTAATCTCTAAAAATTTCTAACCACAAAATTTAATCACATAAATTTAATCCTAAAATCTTACAATTATCATTTATGATTATTAATCATAAGCATATCACTCATTTCTAGATTTACTTTAGTCAAAATATTTACTCCCGTTGCAGTCCAATTGACAGATGAATTTAACAATAATGTACGACGTTGTAAAATATTTGTCGTTAATAATCTTCTGTAGTTTGATTAAATTAATCATCGACGAATAATTTTAACGGGTCTCTGAAAATACTTTCAAAATATTTTACTAACTAGTCACTTTCCATATAATTCTTATTACACAAGTCAATCTAGTCAACACATAGAATGGGATAGTGAGGTGATTCCTTTTGGTCGTTACAAAGTCTTTTACTGTATAGTAAAAAAATATATAGATATTTTCACTAACCCCTCAATAAAATATTAATATCTTAGAAAAATATCTAGATGTTTTGTGACTTTAAGTCACATCATCTCATTCAGTCTCTGAATTTGTTCTTAAACGACTCGTATTTCGCTCATGGATAAATTTCTCAGTAACTTAAAATTTTTATAATAAATCTACGAATTTAAACTTTTCAAAATTTTGCGGATAAATTTTTATCCAACAAAATTTTTGTTCTTTAGCTTAGAAAAATATAATGACATCAAATTCTCATTATAGTCGATATATAAAACTCTCGGTTAAATTTTGGTGTCATTTGGAGTCCATTAAAATTTAAACAACGAGTATATCTTTCTCATTTTCAAAAATATCAATAGAAAACTATTTTTGAAATTTCAACAATGACAAAACATTCGCATAGTCATTTAGCATCAAGGAAACATCCAAATATTTTTTTTCATAGATTAATTTGCAAGCCATGCACATTTACAACAATTTTACAAACAAGAGACAATGAAACGGTAAACTCACAAACTAATAAACAACATAAGGCACAATTAGACAGTAAGTTTAATCCTTATAAAATTATCACACACACCGTTGTAGTCCATGTTGTTAAATCAACATATAATTTAGAATTACTTTTTGTAAGCATTTATACAACAATTTAAAAAAGTTTATCCAAAAAAAAAACTCAAAATTTGATTTGTAAGTATTTTTGTTAATTTTATCTTGAACTTTTGTTGTTTAATAAATTCATATTTAATTAATCTTAAGTTAATAAATTCGAGATTATATTTGTATAATTGTATAATAATACTTCCTCCGGTCATAAATTAAAATAAAAAATAATAATTGACGTATGTTATTCAAATTATAAACTAGTAAGAGATCCGTGCATACGCGCAGGTTTAATTTTTTAGTTAGTTTAAAACATGTCTTGTGAATAAAATGATTAGTTAAATATAATTTGAATAAATATGACATGCTATTTTAAATTGTTGATTGAATTACATAATTACATAAATATAATTTTTTTCATTTAATGTATTTTATTCTTTTTATTAATTTGTAAATTATTCTCTTCAATTTAATGTATTTTGTTTTTTTAAATATTTTAATTATTTTTAATTTATTAAATAAACAATTATTTAATTATTAAAATGAGAGAAAAAAAATGCATACTAGTAGGACATTTTGGTTTTTTTTTTTTTAAATGAGACATTTCAAAAAATAAAAAAGATAAAAAAAAGATATTCTAATCAAACATTCCTGTTTGACACGCTCCTCCGTTGTATCCGAAACCAAATCAAATAAAATCACTAAATCTAAAATAAGATATGAGGCGGTGGGGTTGTTTCTGGAAATTCACCAAATACGACCGTTAGAAAGATTCGAAAACTAAATCCCACAAGATCCATTTCCTTCTTATAAATACATTTCCTTTCTCACCACTGTTTCTCTGACAATCACTCTCTTTTTCTTTTTCTTTCTCTTTCTCTTTCTCTTCAATGGGCAATACCAACACTGATGAACACAACGCAACGAGATCATCAATCATGGAATGGAAACATATCCACCCACTTCACCAAATAGCCGAAACACCATCTCACAAGCTCCTGTTAAAACAATGGCTCAAAGAAGAAGAACTCATCAATGGACGCATAGCTTTAAAAGAGACCCAAATAGATTCAATCCGCAAAGAGATCACAATGCTTTACATCTTCTTCTTCCTCTTCCATTCAACAACCCTCATGCTCCTCTTCAACACATCATCATCCTCTTCAACAACATCTAGCCACGCTTGTCACAAGTCGTGGGTCCCATCAATCTGTTCTTTGCTGTTTTCATTGGGCCTTATATGGGCTTTGAGGTACAAGAGTGATGTGGAGGCCCATATGGAGAAGCTGCTTCATAGGGAGAAAGAGGATGGAGGATTGCTGAGGAAATGTGTGGAGCAATTGAAGAAGAAAGGGTTGGAGTTTGATTTGTTAAAGGAAGTTGATGCTTTGAGGAGGGCTAAGAGTTTGAGGGTTGAAACTAAAGAGGTTAGGAAATGGTCTTCAAGGGATTTTGTTTCTTTGTTTATCTTCTCAATGGCCTGTTTGTCTCTTGCTGTCATAAGGGTCATCTTATGTAGTTAGGGATTTCAAAATTGAAACATGTGTTTCTTTTTTGTTTCTTGTTTTTTGGGTTGGCAGAAGATTTTGTCATCTGTCAATTAAGTTGGTGATGGATTCCTTTTTTATTAATGGGGGTTAGATGCAGAATGTACTGTTCTGCTTTTCTTTTCTTTCTATTAACGGTGTAATTTGAGAATATTAATTGAAATTCATGAAATAAAAAAAGTAGCTTTAAACCTAGACCTCATGATACTACCCAAATTCCTCGCTACTAGAGTAATCCTAGTGATATATATATATATATATATATTTGCATTACTTAAGTTAAAGTAAACCAGCATAATAGGTAGAGAATGTGTGCAATTTATTGTAATTTAGGTTTCTAATTTGTAGCAGTTTATTCCTTGTTTCTGAGGTCTCATTTTAAAATGGTTTTCCTTACTTCACCATTTGTTTCCTCAATAATAATTGCTGGAAGTTCATTTTATTTTATTTTATTCACTTTATTAACTATTTATTTTAGAGTAATCAAATTTAATACGGATAGAACCCTTAACAAATAAATAGAAATTGGGACCATTTTTTAGAAACAAAATTACAGCATTCACATTGCACACACCAAACAGAATTTACAACAATTCCCACCGAGTAGTTTGAGAGGCCCTGACTCTCCCTTTCTTCAAAAACAACTTAATATTTTCTGGATAACTACTTTGGACAGCAATTTGTCCTCTTACAGACAAATTATTTTTAATAAAACAGTTACTACCCTATAACATGATTAATAACTGTCCTATAACATAATAGTTAATTAATTCCTCTCCTCTTATAAGAGCTGTAAGGATCCTCCCCCAAAAGAGCCACCTTGTCCTCGAAGTGAAATGAAGGAAATTGCTCTTTCATGCATGGGTCAACGGATTCGCTTCTTCAGCAGCAGAGGGAATAGTTATCCCTCTAAGTAGATGGGAGGGTCTCTACCATAGTGGGCTGAAAGAAGTCAATTTGAACCAAAATTCTGCCCAACTCGACCATTTAGTCCACTGTTTTGGTTTAGTTCCAGTGAGGCCTTTCTGAATTATGGAGGCATCTCAGCTGAATTATGGCTTAAATCCTTTTATAAGTTCTGAAGTAACCACCATAATGCCCACTTGTAACTGAATTATGGAGTCGGCCTTTTAAAAAACAGCTTCCTATCCTTCAAAGTGCAACCTTGGTGAGGATTCACATTGTGCATCAAATCTTGCGTCACATTGTACAATTAGGATCATTTTTATATTTCAGCTTCCGATTCCTCTAATTCATCGACATGCATTTGTTGACAAGGCTGTGTAAGTCATCCTCATACAAAGTGAGCTCTTATTCGAATTTGTTGAGCAATTAATCTCGCGAACGTATGATTGCAAGTTGATAATAAACAAACATGTGATCATCCAGTTGATACATCAATTAAAATCATAAAATAAAATATCGAAATGGTCCACATGGTGAGTGTTTGGCCCACAAATATCACCATGTATATGTTCCAAAAAGATGATCGATTCACTTCCAATTTTTGTTAGAGATGGTCAAATTATCAACTTCTCCTTGAGAGCAAGAGGTGCATGAGAACTTATTCGATTGAAGAATTTCGTGGATTTTCAACTGACGACCACATGAATTTTCAATTATTACTCACATAACTATAGATTCGGAATGACCCAATTGATCATGTCAAACTACAAACTTATTATCATTTGTAAATTTCTGATTTATAAGTGCATATGGTTTAGTGATACTAATATAAGTGTACTACAAATTAGAAAGGAAAAAAAAACAGGTAGTTTTTCCAATATACGTATTTTTATCCAAATCATGTTTTGTGGTACAAAGGTATTCAATACCTCATTCATTTCTTGTTTCAATAAGGTATCTATTTAGACGAATATCCTTCAAACTTAATAAATTTCTACAAGACTTATAGGGATATAATGTTTCTCATTACGTAACTATGTTCCTTCAATTATCTTTTTAGTGTTAGATTAAGTACTTACTTGAGTTTCTCGCTTCACTATATAAGAGAAATATTTTTTTAGTCTTGAGAATTGTATGAGTAGTTGTACTATCAGCGAGATACATATCTTCGTTATTAATGCTAATGTCAACACTTATTATATCCAAAAATAAAGGAAAGAAAAAATAAACCGGAAGTATAAGAATAAAATTAAATAAAAATGATAAAAAGATAATTATTTGAACAACAAAAATATATAAGAAATTTATGATCACTAAAATATAAAACTTTTTAATAATTAAGATATGGAATCCAAAACAAATTTAAAGATAAAACTCTATTCAAAACACAAAAGATAAAACTTTATTATTATAATGAAAGTATAAAAAATTCATTTCTTGACACTTCCATCACTAATTAGGTGGTCAATTTTTCTTTTGGATCAGAAAAAAATGAGCAACATCCAAGTGAGTAACATCCATATTATCAATAGAAATCATCATCTTCACAAACAAAATGAGTCTTGATATGTACCTTCACAACGATAATAGTTATTTTTATTAATTTTGTTACTTTGTTCACCTTATTCCTTTTCATTCTTTTCAATATTTTTCACTAATGGAGAAAAATGTGTTTTTGCGGATTCAACCGCCACAAAGACCACGAATACAACCACAAATTTGTCCATTGTGATTGAATATGGCTACATTCGCTTTTGAGAATGGAGCATGACCTACCAGATAGATCTCATGGTTTTTCATCAAAAATTTATTATTTTGCTCGGCCACAAGAAGACAAGAAATCAACTTTTATGTAATGATTCAGATTACTTGGTAATGCTAAGAGGTATGTTCTTGCTCATAAATTGAAAATTGCAGAATTGGATTTAACAAATTAAAGCAAGGTATACAACACAACAATATTACAAGCATAAACCAATATTAGCTCAGGTTGTTAGAGCTTGGTGCTAATAATTTATTATAAAATGAACTAACAAAGAACAAGATAACAACGTAGAAAATTGAAAACTTTTGTATTATTGTCTTTTTCAAGTATGTCCTATTTATAGAGTACAAATAAGTGAAATAACAAAATCAAAGATCACTAAATATCAATCTATTCACCAATGAGAGTTATAGGGATGCGAAGGATTTAAAAAGAAAATTCACCGACATATATTCATAACAATTTCTACGATATTGAATTGTTTTAAAAAAAAATTGTAAACCACAAGTCACATTTCAATTCATATTTTTCTTCATCATAAAAGTATGAATTTTATTTTAAGAAAATGTGAATTGTAAAAGTCATATTTCATCTTCATCGTAAAACTCATCTTGATGGTAATAACAATCTTTATGTTAAATGCAACATTTTTGATGAAAAAAATTACAATGAAAATTTGATAAGGGTATTTTGGAGATTTAGAATGTTTTTAGGGGGTTCAATGATAGAACTGGTATATTAAAATTGAATGAAATTCTGAAGAAACCTCAAGATTGTATTATCGAAAACTGAGAAAAATGTACAGAGATTGCAGTTACAGAGAATAACCGAATTGCCCTACAATTCAGTCCCACGCAACTAACTCTTTAACTACCTACCTATCGAAGACCCCATTTCTGTTATTTATATTAGCTATCCTAACTGAATTAGTTAGGATTGACAGCTGGCACAGATTAACATAACAGACTAATAACAGAAC
The DNA here is from genome assembly GCA_037974295.1 of Cicer cuneatum. Lineage (NCBI taxonomy): Eukaryota > Viridiplantae > Streptophyta > Magnoliopsida > Fabales > Fabaceae > Cicer > Cicer cuneatum. Next base: position 48,965,868 of record JBBPBO010001985.1, on the reverse strand, counting down.
TAACCAAACTAACAGATCTAACAGAATACTCTGCTTTGACTATCAATCATCTGATGCAATCCTCTGCTTGACTAGCAATCCTATCAAACCCCCCCTCCCTAAAAAACAGCCTTGTCCTCAAGGCTGGAATAGACATCCTTTACTGCCAATCTTTCATCCGCACCAAAAATTTGCCTTTATCAAACACAAAGGTAAGCAACCCATGGAAAATGAGCAAACTCCAGCAGTAGTCACCAGCTGTAGCTGTCATAGGGAAATGTAGTTCTCCTAGGTCCCATGGTATGATCACAACTGATGCATTGAATGGGATTGTAGTCTTTCCCTTGGTAAGAAACTCGCCTAACTTTTCTAACAACGCCCCAAACACTCATTCTGCTCTTCTTTCCTCTATAACTTTCCCATCTGAAGCGAAGTTGAAATGTGCTCGCTTCGTCAATCCCCATCCCATCCTCGTCGTAGATCTCTTTGTCGGTGTCTTCTATAGTTGTGGGAAAGTCGTTGCTCTTGATCCAAGGTCCGAAGGTTCTGGAGGTTTCGGCAGCAGACGGCGCACCACTTGCCTCGTTCGCGATCTCCCTTCATCCTTCAACGGCGTTGGCACCTCTGTCACCTTTCCCCTCGATCTGTCTTCGTTTGCTCTTTTTCTTAATGGTTTTTCTCCAACCAAAGTAATCAACTTGCCATCTCTAGACAAGGTAAGCTCCAACTTGCCAAAGTTGGTTTAGACCTCTCCCAAACTGGAGAGCCAATCCAAACCCAACACCAAATCCACCCCTTGCAGGGTGAACAAATAAAAGTCTTTCTTAATCTCCATTCGTTGCAAATGCAAACTCAACTTGGGACACTTTCCCTTCCATTTCACCCTATGACCATCCCCTACTTCCACAATGTAAGAAGGAGTATCTTCCACCATCAAGCTTAGTTTCTGAACTACCTCCTGGGAAATGAAGCTACGAGAAGCTCCACAATCTATGAGTACCAAAACAAAATTGTTCTGAACTACCCCTTGTATCTTCCAAGAATTTGTGGAAGTCAGCCCAACCATTGAACAAAGAGACAACTGTAGAGAATTGAAAGTTTCTACCTCATGCAACTCAGTATCCCTGTCCTCCTTCTCATCTTATTCCAAAATGATCATACGAAACTGCTTATTCTTGCATTTATGTTCTCTATGGTAGGGCTCATCACATCTGAAACATAGTCCCTTCTCCCTTTTGTCTCTCATCTCGGCCTTGGACAACCGTTTGAAATCACCACTGCTGGTTTTGTTCCCTTCTCCAGCCTAAACACCCACCAGATTAGTAGCAGGGGTACCACCCTCGGCTTTCTTATCTACCCCAGGCTTAGTATCTACCATCACCGTCTTAGTGTAAGAACTTGCCTTAGACATCGTAGTTGGTTTGATGAAAGTGTTGGTTCATTTCTTAGTCCAAACCAGATTCTTCTCCTCAATCATAATGGACTTTTGGATTAAATTGGACAAAGACTTTAATTCATACAGTTTTACCTCCACTTGAATTTCCTCTTTCAAACCATTCATGAAAATTCCTCGTGCAAATTCTTGATCAATGGCCTTCAAAGCTCCAACATATTTCTCAAACTCCTCCACAAATTCTACCACTGTCCCTGTTTGTTTGAGTGCCAACAACAACTCAAAAGGATTTTGTACCATTAACGGTTGAAACCTGCGAACCACTGCCAGCTTGAACCCGTCCCAAGTTGGTTCCAGATTGCACCTAGCCCACCAGTGATACCGGCCCAGTGCTCTGCCCTCCATGGCCACGACAGTGGCACACATCTTCTCCTCCTCTGGAACGCTTCGTAACTCGAAATATCGTTCAAAACGGTGCGTCCAACCGTACGCATCGTCGCTTGAGAAAATCGAAATCTCCAGCTTCCTCCACCGGTCGTTCTCAACGTAGTTACCCAGGTGTCTACCACCGGCGCCGCTAGTCTCTGCTTCTTCCCTACAGACAGTCGTTGGCATCGATCTTGGCCACGAGTGCAGCCAATTGATCCTCCTTATGTTTGGCGCGCGCCTCCGCCAACTCCAGTCGAGTACGCCATTCCTCGCGCTCCTGTTCCCAATAACTCAAATCCCTAACCATGCTTCTTGTCTTCACGCAATGCGTAGTAGAAGGATGCAAAAATAGGGCACCAGATCGGTGCTCTGATACCAGTGATAGAATTGATATATTAAAATTGAATGAAATTCTGAAGAAACCTCAAGATTGTATTATCGAAACTGATAAAAATGTACAGAGATTGCAGTTACAGAGAATAACCGAATTGCCCTGCAATTCAGTCCCACCCAACTAACTCTTTAACTGCCTACCTATTGAAGACCCCGTTTTTGTTATTTATATTAGATATCCTAACTGAATTAGTTAGGATTGACAACTGGCACAGACTAACATAATAGACTAATAACAGAACTAACTAAACTAACAGATCTAACAGAATACTCTACTTTGACTATCAATCCTCTGATGGAATCCTCGGCTCGACTATCAATCCTCTGATGGAATCCTCTGCTTGACTAGCAATCCTATCACTCAACCAATTGTTGGGGGTACACTAAAAAGTTATCTTTTTAGTTGTTTAAAACAAGTATTGTGTTTTGGAATTTGGTGCAATCAAAAGTGTAGGCTTTTTTAATTGTAGTGTGATTTTTGTAGTTTCTCAAAACAAGTAATATTTGCGGTTATTTGTTTAGCTTTTAAAATAAAAATTAGTTTGGTAAACAATTTTACAAAACAAACTATGTTTACTTCCTATAAAAATAATTTTTTTCAATTTTATTTTCAAAAATCGGTATTTATTTTAAAATGCTGACAAGATAAAAGAGGCTAGCTAGTGTGACAGAGAATATAGAAAGCTTATTGGCGACAATACATTTTTTTTAGAAAGAATGAAAATAACATTTTGATATTTTCATAATTTATAAATTTGTTTTCAATATAGTTCCAAAGAAAATATAGAAGACCTTGAGCAAACAAAAGACTTCTTCCACTATGTATCTTGAGATTATAATTTTTACAAACCTTACACATGGTTGTTGTTGGAGATAGAATCACATCACGATCTCAATCCTACAAAATAATAGGAGCACAAAAATACATTTATGAAAACTAATCAGAAGAGTATATTTATACTCAAGAGTATATTTATACTCAAGAGCATGTTTAATTTTTTTTTTTAAACATGGCTGTAAACGAAGAAACCAAAACTGTTGCTTTTTCTTTCCTACAAAATATGGAAGGTAAGAATAACAATCTTCATGACAGTCATTTAAGTCTTGCAAATGTCAAATAACCCGTGTGACCTCTAGCTTCACCACATGGTCTAGCCATAACAGAAGAAGTAGGATAAGTAAGCACACTAGCTCCATCTGAACACTGCCTTCGCTTGCAAGGAAGTGAACCATTAGAGCCGTTACCATTAACCTGTGAGCTTTCCATTTTCTCTTCTCGAACTTCGTATGTCCGTAGGAGTACCTCAAAAGTCCTTATATCTTTCACATAAGCAAACATTACAAAGGACTTTTGTCAGTGTTTAAATAAATTACCATTAGAGAGAGAGAGCGAAAAAGATAAGAAACAATGGTTCAACAAGCTCAAGCCTAAAAGTGGAAAATATAGATGAAGACTTGAAGAAGGAAATAGGGACGTACCGCTGAAGTTAGATTGAACTGTTTCACATGATCGTTGTACTTGTTCAATACACGGCGAGAATGAGCACAATATGCCGTCATGTTTTAACATTTTTGCTGCTGAAGGAATAGCTAGCCAAGGCTGAGGTAGATCCAAAAAAACTGCATCAGCCAAGCCAGCAAATTCTTGAGGAAAACCCTCACCCTGAATGTCCCTCACTCCCACACTGACAAAGCTGCTTAGACCAGTCCTCTCAAAATCATCCCTACAAGGAGGAAAGAAGTATACATATACGTATTTTACCTCAAAATCAACTCAAGTTTAGTTCACGAAACAACAACAAAATATAATGCAAAGGAATGAAAATAACACATACAGCAATGGCTAAAGATAAACAAACACACATGTATCAAACATCAGAGAAAGGCAGGTGCAGTAATAAAGTGGCAATATTTGTCCATTTCATATTACCTAGCCGATCCAGCCCTTTGCTCGTGGAAATCGAACGTATAAATATGCCCTGTAGGAGCTACTGCCCTTGCAAGTGAAGTAGTTAGAGATCCACTTCCAGTACCAGATTCAAGAACCACGCAACCGGGAACAATTTCAAGGTACATGACGACAAAGCTGATATCAGCAATATATAGAATCTGCGTCCTGTGACTTAAAACTAAAGTCCACAATTCCGGTGTAGGAGCTAACAAGTAAACAAAGCCACCCTTATTGCTGAATACTTTGGATCCAAATGACTTTCCTATCCAGTCTGAATGTTTAAAAACACCAAATCGATTCTGCAGGACTGATCCCTCAGACACAGTTACAGCCTTCATGTTGTCATGCCTTTCATAAACAATAACCAAATCACCATTACTAATGGATCGATTAAATGATATCTTTCTTGTAGAATCAATGGCCAACATCTTAGAAGTCTTCAAATCTTTCAGTCCAATAAAAAAGGAACAAGTATCTGCAACCAAAAAACACAGAGAAAACCATGAAACATGTATAATGTTTTCCAGGAATATAGTCCTACAAAGTAACAGTGTAACACAAAAACACAACATAGATTTCTGATTTCATATTTTTCTTTTCTGGGACATATTCCTTAATCCAATATTCACTTATCAAGCCTACTACTACTCTTTCATGTATCCCCCTGGGAGCACCAATAAATTGAAGTTCCCGGTCCCAAAATCCAAAACTCTTACAAAAGTGCTGAGCATATATATAATAAAACTTTCATCAACTTCATCCTCAAATTGATTTAGGGGCACATACTCTTCAGTAAACATATTTCCTATAGTTTTTCATTTCACTAATTAATTTAAGCATGACAATGGACATGTATGTTCTGCAACTAGTAACACACTCAATAACCACAATAGGTATTACTTAAAAAGACACACTAGACCAAGCAAAGTAGTCATTTTGATCATTTTGGTTAATGAAATTAAATTAAAAAATTACAACATAACCAATCATATTATAACACACCCACTAAGCATAAACAATGCCAATTCATTACTAGTGTAGTAGATTGTTACATTTTGAGAGCAATGTTCACCACCCATTCATCCCTACCCAAACAACAGCGATACCAAATACAAAGTATCTTATTCCTCCCTCCCTATCTACACTGTACTGCACCTAAATAAGACAGAATGAAACTCTGAATCAGCGACTTCTCTTACCTTTCAACCTACTCTCAATTTAATATGTTTTATTATTTCTTTAGTTAAGAACCTTCACTGAGATTATGCTTCTCCCCCACAAAAATAACAAAATTAGAACTATAACAATTTTATGCTCTTTTACTTTCTTCCTTAATCCTTATCATATACTTAAGAGAAAATAAAATAAAAAACTATCTGAAAGTGAGAACAAAAGAAACGGGTAAAAGATGCATTGAACTGAAACTGACACCTCTTACATTGAAATTTTAGATTAGCACTCATATCAGTTCAAAAACAGAGCAAAATTGGGCCACAGAGTGCGCAACACATCAATTAAACACAGGCACAAAGATACAATGGTTGAACTTGAATACTTTATGGTAAATAAACATGAGAACAAGTGTCCAAAATCGATGAACAAGAACATCTCTAAATTCAGGAACACTAAAACAATTTGAAGTAACAGAAAAGTAACAGCACAAAAACTGAAAGCATATTCTAACACCTAAACTTCAAAGACACACAAAGACATCCATTCCACACTTCATCTACAGAATATGAGTTTATGACTATTGACCAGCATTGAAGCATATTAAGAACTGAAATCGCAAACCCACAACCCCATTCAGCAAGCAAGAACAAATCGCGAAAAAATGACACTTAACAAACAAGATTACAAAAATAAAAACTGAAATCGCAAACCGAAATGATTTGGAAAGAGAATAGAACTTACTTGCTAATGCAAATGCGAGAAAAAATGAGTTGAACGAACCGACTGAATCGCTACTTGATCTTCTCCTTCTATAAATTGCGAACTGAAATTTAGGGTTCTTTGAAGTCACAAACTGAAACGAGAGAGATGAGATTGAAATCTGAAACGATAGAGATGAATTTAGGGATCATGAATTTGGGGATTAGGGTTAGTTGAAGTTACTTATCTATTTTCACAAATTCATAAAAATTGCATATTTTTTTAAAATTAGTTTAATTGTAATTTTAGTCTTTTTATTTTTATTGATTAACGGAATTGGTCTTTTATATTTTAAAAGTTAACTGATATAGTCTGTTCTTATAATTTTTTAACAAAAAATTATAATGAAAGATGCTTTAAATAATGTGATATGATGATTTATAATAATTAACACACATGAAATTTGAATAAAATGTCGTTAAAACTTAGATTTCAATTTCAGAAATTTTTTATATTTTTAATCTAATTAATAAAATATGAATAATTAATGCATATATATGGTTTTATATCATATAATTGTATATCACGTCATTAAAGGCTAAATAACATCCATGGTCCGTTAACTTAATTTCAGTTAACGTTTTAGTCCTTTATCTTTTTTTTTTCCGATTTGGTCCTTTATTTTAATTTTAAGTAACAATTTGATCCTTTATGTTTTAAAATGTCAACAATGTTATCCTTTATTTTTTACAAAAATTCCAAATATTCATCATATTGGGAAAGGATGCCGAAAGAAAAATTGATGTAAAATTGGATGATGAAGATCAGGCTGATAGAACTCATAATTTTAATGGAAGAAAAAAGTATATTATTTCTTAAAATTCAGAGTAGTATCTCTTACAATGACGAAATTGGGAAAGGATGCCGAAAGAAAAACTAAATCAGAGTTCTAAGAACTCCTAAACCAGAGCAGAATTGCTCCTAACCAGAGAAATAATTCCCCTATTTGGTTCTTAAAATATTTTATGCCTATTTCCCCTCTTCCCATTCCTTCCTTCTTATAACATCAAATAAGAGACATTATTAATTTGCTTTTATTCTCTTCATTCGTCCTTCTTGAAACTAAATGCCTTTCCACTTCCCCTTCCCTTATTCCTTTAATGGAATATTATTAGAATAAAAGACGTTATTAACTAGCTTTTATTCTCTGCATTCATCATACTAGAAACTAAATGTGTGTGACTTGGGCAAGTGGGGTCCACTCTTTGGGCCATCATTCCTCTTAATTTGCATTGTTGTATCACAGGCCTTGTTGATAAATTCATCACCAAGCTCTCTTGAAAATTTGTGTGATACACTACTTTATGGTAGAGATTCTTTGTCATTAGAAGAAGTACAAGCTGCACTAATATCAAAAGAATTTAAGAGGAAATCAGATGGGAAAGAAGAAGGAGGTGGTGAAAGGTTGTTTGTTAAGGCCAAAACAGGGAAGAAGAATAAAAAATAGAAGAATAAATCCAAGAATAAAGAAAAGGACAAGTCTAAAATGAGGTGTTTTATATGCAAGAAAAAATGGGCATTTCAAGAAAGAATGCCCATATTGGAAAGGAAAGAAAGAATCAAATAGTGATGATGATTATGGAAATGCTTCAGTAGCCTCTAAAGGATATGAAAGCACAAAAGTTCTTATGGCAAATTCAACTGAAATCACGGAGAATGATTGGGTTCTTGACTCAGGGTGTTCATTTCACATGACTTCAAACAGAGATTGGTTCATTGAGTACAAAGAAACTGATGGAGGCAAGGTTATCATGGGTAACAAATCAGTTTGCAAGGTAGTTGGGATTGGATCAATCAAGCTGAAGCTGGAAGATGGAACTATGAAGATTTTATCAAAAGTCAGGCATGTTCTAGAGCTGAAAAGGAACTTAATCTTTCTAGGAATGCTGGAAGAAGTTGGCTGTTCATACAAAGCATAGAAATACACTCTAAAAGTCATAAAGGGATCATTGGTAATCATGAAGGGAAAAAGAGATCATGAAATATATCTTCTCAATGGTCAAGCAGTGACAGGAACGATAACAGTGGCAGTTCAAACATCAAGCAAAGCTAGCTTGTGGCATCAAAGGTTGGGGCATGTAAGTCTAAGAGGAATGTAGATTCTGGACACACAAGGAATGCTAGGTGGGGACAAGATTGGTGATTGTAAGACCCTTAAATTTAAAATTAAATTAATGGATTTAATATTAAGTGTATTTTGAGGAATAATTGTAAAATATATAATATATGTATGTTTTGTGTAAATATATATATATAAATATTTATTTTGGAGGTTGAATTAAAATTAGTGGATGAAGGATAAATTAATTTAATTACGAGTAATTAAATTATCGGGCAGTTAATTAAGGGATTATCTGTTAATTGCGACAAGACTGATTAAGTGATGGAGGGTCAAGTAATATTATACTATTAATGTGGGATGAGGTGACACATATATGTGCCTATATATATGAAGGAGTGGCAAGAGCAAAGGCAGAAACACGTTTTCCTCCTCCTTACTGCATGAAACAATAACCTTCTTCTTCCTCTTCCCATTCTGTTTCCCGTTTATAGAAAAAAAAAAAAGAGTTGCTCAAAAGTGAGATTACTTGGAAATCCAAGCACCAAACCACCAAGTACCAAGAACAAAAGTTGTTCCTCTCCTCATTACTGAGCTAGAGAATCCACTTTGGTAGCGGCAAACGCAAACGGAAATTTTGCCGACTTTTGTCGCGAAAACGTGAACGGGAGCAGAAACGTAATAGAGGTAAGGGGCACCTTCCACTTTCTAGTTGCATTTTAGGGCTGTAAATGCGTGTTTGATGTGGTTATATTTGAGTTTCTGTTTTGAGAAACGAAACTGTTATGCATGTTGTTATAAAATGCGAAAAATGCAATCTGTTGATGTTTGATGATTTTGTGATGTTTGCTGTTTTGGCTGATACAACATTGCTGTTTTGGTTGTGTGGGAACACTGGAAAATGCTTTGGATGTTGTTTTGGTTGTGTAAGAATACTGGAAAATACTTTGCATGTTGTTTTGAGAAATGATCCAAATGCATGAGTGGCTTGTGCTGTACTGTTTTGGTGGTTGACTTTCTGTTTTGATGAATAAAGAAAACTGTAATGTTGCTCTGGTGTTGGTGATTCTGTTTCTGTTATGTTGAAAAACAATCTGGTGTTGATGATGGTTTTCAAAAGAAAAGGATTTAAAATGGTGGAAGTGTTTTCTGGAAAATCTATTGTTGATCATGTTGAGGGTGATTTTTAAAGGAGAAGGATTTAAATGGGTGAAGGTGTTCTGGAAAATTTGTTGATGATGAAAAATGTTTTGAGTTTTGTGGTTTCAAAAGAATGGTGATTTTGTTCAGGTGTTGTGTTGGTTTTTCAAAGAAAAGAGTTTGAATACAGCCTGCAAAGCTTCTGTTTTTATTCAAAATTTTGAACTTGTATTCGAATACGGGCCTCTGTATTCGAATACAGATACGGGATTTTTGTTTCTGACTTAGCAACTGTATTTGGCTACGACCCCGTCGTATTCGAATACAAGATTGAAATTTTGCCACTGTATTCGCATCTATATTCGAATACAACACTCTCGTATTCGAATACAGAATGCTGATTTTCACTATTTTAGCTTCTGTATTCGAATACAAGGGAGCTGTATTCGAATACAGATTCGTGTTTTCCAGGAAATCAAGTTTTAGACACTGTCATATGAACTTTAAGAGTTGGGGAAACATTGGGAAGGTTTGTGATGAATTAAAATGGTGTTTTTGAGATGGTTTGGGGTGGTGATGATGAGGTTCTGGAGTTCTTTATTGATGCTGTGAAAAATGCTGAGTTTACACTGTTGTAGCCTATGTATTCGAATACAAGGAAGCTGTATTCAAATACAGAGTGTTAATTCTGCACTGTTTTAGCTTCTGTATTCGAATACAAGGAAGCTGTATTCGAATACAGATTTGTTTTTTTCCCAGAAATCTCAGTTTTAAATACTGTTTTATGAACTTTAAGAGTTGGGGAAACATTGGGAAGACTTGTGATAAATAAAAATGGAGTTTTTGAGATAGTGTGAAGTGGTAATGATGAGGTGCTTGAATGTTTTTATTGATGTGATGATAATGAAATTATTTGGGTTGAGATTGTTTTGGGGAAATGATGGAAAGGCAGAATTTTGCTGGTGTTTGCATACTGTTTTCAGTGGAGAGAAAACATTGCATGTTCAAACATTGCATAGTCAGGTGGTAACCGCGATGGGCCACAAAGTAATGCGTAAAAGGTGTTGGTCTGTTGAGCGACTGCACTGGTACTGGTCTGTGAGCGACTGTACCTTGGTATATGTGAAACGTGTTGGTCTGTTAAGCGACTGCACGAGTGCTGGTCTGTTGAGCGACTGCACTGGTGCTGTTCTGTGAGCGATTGCACCATGGTCATGTTGGCCATTAAATTCTAACATATGAAAATCGTGCTGGTCTGTGAGCGACCGCACGTGTGCTGGTCTGTGAGCGACTGCACCTTGGTAATCCCGAGAAGTTGAGTACATGAGCATATACATATTGCATCGGGGTGTTTGACCGGTGGGTCATGATTTTGTATATGTGTTGATGATTGGAAATTGATGTGTGTAAGTATCTTATAAAATCTGAATTTCTGATGAATGGTTGTGATTGCTGAGTTGATGGTTGTACTTACAACATGTTTTCCATATTAATTGGTTGCTGTTTGAAAAGGTATACATGTCATGAAACTTCAAAATGAACATCCTTATTTATCATCATTATTATATGATATGCCATGGATATATTTGTTACTGTTGATATAAATGCTATGTGTTATTTGTTAATTTCGGTCGGTGACCCTTTACTATTATTGTGGAAATTGAGCTTTGCCCTCATATGCCCCCCAAACCCATATCATCAGTGGGTCCCCAGACGACGGAAACATCGCTCGATTTCATTGATCGTCTCCTGCCTACTGTTTTGGTAGACGACCCCATCTCAAGCAGGGAGACTGAAGAGGACCTGCAGGACTAACGGGGTGGTGGACTATGTGGAGCACACCCCTGCGAGGATTGACTTTCCTGTGCCTTCCAAATTGGTATTAGAGGCGCACGAAATTTTTGAAGACGCGAAGTAGCCGACGAGAGGGGTTGAGACGGAGGCCACAATAGGTGTGGTGACTCCTAACCCGGTGACTGGAGGAGCTGTACATGATACAGAGGTGGAAGGGGAGAATCAAAGACCGACACTAGTAGCAGATGATGTTCCGGGTCCATCTAGGACATCCGATGACTGCTTTGAGATTCCGGCACCGCCGAAGCGACCCCGATTGTATATTGATCTGACTTCGGAGGAGACCGATCCTTCCTTATGTGATGAGGAAGAGGACGTTACGTCGAGGCGAGCTGCGGAGTCGGACAAGACTTGCATGGGCTGCAGAGGGAATCCTTGCTACTATAGCTTTAGTGCATGATCAGTTTAGACTTTTTGTATAGGGTCTTGATTTCGGTGAATGTAATTTATTTTGGGAATTATTGTATAACTTTTCCGCTGTCTCTTCCGCACTCTGATACTATTTAGTGGGCCATAGGCCGAGTGTTCTATTTTGAGATGATATGACATTGTTTTTTTTTAAATGTATTAATGTTTATTATTAATTCCCAAAGTTAAGTACTTAGTGATATTATGATGAAATTATTTAATTACGTTCATCGATCAAATTACGACGTACTATTTCACGAAACGACTTAATTAAAGTTTATTTTAATTCTTTTGAATTAATAAATTTGAAAATTCCTTTTATTTATTTAAAAAAAAAAATACACTCGCGCTGTGTTTTAAACTCGGGGTGTTACAGTGATCTTGAATTTTGTGAGCACCATGTGTATGGAAAGATGCATAGGGTCAAGTTCTCTACAAGGAAACATTGCTCAAAAGGAATTCTGGAATATGTTCACAGTGATATATGGGGCCCTACAAAAATTGCTTTACATGGAGGTAACAAGTACTTCATTACATTTCTTGATGATTATAGTAGAAAGTTATGGATTTATTTGTTAAAAAGCAAAGATGAAGCATTCAAAACCTTTAAAGATCAGAAATCTATGGTTGAAAACAAAACTGATAGGAGGATTAAAACTCTAAGGACAGACAATGGTCTTGAATTCTGTAGTGAGGAATTCACTAGTTTTTGCAAATCTCATGGTGTGAACAGACATAAGACTGTTAGGGGCACACCTCAGCAAAATAGACTAGCTGAAAGGATGAATAGAACCTTGCTCGAAAGAATGAGATGCATTCTGTCCAATGCAGGTATGTCTGCATAGTTTTGGGGTGAAGCCATCCATACAACTTGTTATTTGATCAATCTGAGTCCTTCAATTGCAATTGAACTAAAAACCCTTAAAGAAATGTGGACTGAACATGCGGCAAAGAAATGCTATTTTGTTGGATATCTAAGTGGTGTGAAAGGTTATAGAATATGGTGTCCTAAAAGTAGGAAATGTATCATCAGTAGAGATGTAAAATTTCATGAGGTTGACCTACATAAGTCCTTAACCTGAAGGTGGAAACACGAGAAGAGGGGTTGAATTGTGTTTGCCAAAGTTGAATACTATTTCTGATTTGATGAAAGTTCATATAAATTACTTGGAGAAGAAGGAATCAGATTCAACATCAGCGAATAATAAAAGCACAAGTATTTGGGCACATAGATTTATCCTAGTTCACCATTAACTTGGCTACATCGAGTCCCCTCATTTAGAAGGCTTTAATCCACTAATTCAAACACTTTGAATTACACAGCACATGACCCTCCAAGATAGTCTTCCCAAACAGCTTTACAGCACTAGACTTTTGAGGAACAACAACAAATTGACCCTAGAAGCCAATGTTGGAACCAAGTTGGTTCTATGTACTTAGGATTTTGATGTTTACAAAAGCACTCCATGTAATCTTATTTTGTACCTTGAATTATTACATTAAATGCCACCAGAAGATGAAGTTTCCAGAGGCTGAAGATGAAGACACCAGATAATGCATCCAGAAGATACTAGAGGATGCATCCTGAAATTACTAGAGGATATCTTTGCTGGCCCAGATCAGAAGGAAGCAAAGTCAGAAGGAGACCTGGACCAGACCAGAAGGAAGCCAGCCAGAGGGAGACTTGATCCAGACCAGAAGGAATCATTAGTCAGACTTAGACCAAAAGTTATTATGACCAGAAGATGGCCTGGAAGTGAAATGATAAAACAGCCCAGACTTGATCCAGACTTAATCAGAGGATAAATTAATGGGTCCAGAACAAGAGATTCAATCCAGATTTGACCCAGACCAAAAGATAGCATGGTTCAGGGTATGAACCTAAGTCCAGACCAGAAGAAATGATGTCCAGATTTGATCCAGACCTGATCCAAATCAGAAGGTAAAATGTCCAGACTGAAATATTATTTTTCCAGATTTAATTTCAGTTCAATCCAGAACCAATTCAGAATTGGTCCAGATCAGAGGGAAAAGGTTCAGATCAATGGTCAAGATTTAAGTATATGGCCCAGTATTGGCCGAGATCAGAAGATCAGACCATGGCCCAGTGTTGGCCGAAATCAGAAGGTTAGAATGTGTGGTCCAGCATTGGCCGAGAAAAGAGGATCACAGTAGATCAATTTGCAAGTCCAGGTTGGCCGAGATAAGAAGATCAAAAGATCAGAAAATGTGGTCCAGGGCTGGCCGAAATCAGAGGATCACAGCAGATCACTTAGTATGGTCCAGATGAGGACGAGAGCAGAAAATCAAAGGGTTCAGATTTAATCATGATGATAATCGGTGGAGATTTGATTAAAATTTGATCAAAGTATTAAAAAGGATTTGATACAAAAATAAATTGAAGACTTGTGGAATTCAGAAGCTATTGGCGGGAAGAAAGATTTGTTCCAGAATTAAGTAAAGTCAGAATTGGTCAAACTTATTTTTGAAAGGCAATCTGGAGCATAAAAAGATATGTTTTTTATTTAAGTGAAGCCCGATTGGTCAAAGTATTTTTGCAAGAGTATCTGGCAAGATACAACTCGAATTTAAGCTGGAAGAGACCATAATTCACATATATAAAAGGAGGCTCAAGACAGAAGACTTAGTATCGAAAAATCACAAAAGAGTCGTACACTTCCAAAAGCAAACACTCAAGTTTTCAGTGAGGCTAATTGTGAGTTCCAGCTTTCCAGAAGCAAGCACTCGTGTTTTTCTTTCCCTTGTGTTAGATCTAAGTTGTTGAAGTAGAGTCTACAATCTGAGGGAGTCAGAAGGGGTAGCAGATTACTTTGCAATTAGATTCAAGGCGTTGTAATTCCTTCTACAATATGGGGTTGTCAGATTGGTAGGAGAAGACTTGACTTGAGAAGTCAAGATGCTGAATTCCTCAAAAGCCTATGATTGTTAGACTGTTTGAGAAGACTGACTTGGAGGGTTAGTGGTATTGTTGTAATTCAAGGTTTTGAATAAGTGAAATCCTTCAAAGTGAAGGGACTGGACGTAGCCTCGTTAACTGTAACACCCCGAGTTTAAAACACAGCCCGGGTGCATTTTTTTTTTTAAAATTAATAATTAAAATGAGTTTTTCCCGAAAATATTAAAATAAAGTTTTTCGTAAAATAGTACGTTACAGATTAATCGATGATCGTAAATCAAGTACTTCATTGTCTTGGAAACTAGTTTTTAACATTAAATACATCCCAAAATATCATTGTCATCAACAGAAAATATCAGAGTACATGGTTCAGCGGAAAATAGTACAGTGTTTCCAAAATAATACAAATTACAATTATAACCCAAAACCTAATACATCAAGTCTAACTGATCATGCGCTGAAGCTGCAGTAGCACGGATTCCCTCCGCATCCCACACATGTCTCCTCTGACTCTGCAGCTGTCTTCGACGTAACCTCCTCCTCATCCTCGTACATAGAGGGGTCGGTTTCCTCCGAAGTCAAGTCAATACACACTCGTGGCCGCTTTGGCGGTGCCGGAATCTCGTAGCAGTCATCGAAAATCCTAGATGCACCCGGAATCTCGGTCGCTACTGGTCTCAGCTCGTCACGCTGTTCTGCTGTATCAGACTCATGGATCTCTCTTCCAACCACAGGGTTAGGAGTCACCACTCCTACAGTGGCCTCCGTCTCAACCCTCTCAACAGGCTCCTCAGCATCGTCAAACACCCCGTGCGCCTCTAACACCAGGCGAGAAGGCATGGGGAAATCTATGCTCGCGTGAGTACGCTCCACGAAGTCTTCCACACCATCAGTCCTACTTATCCGCTCCAGCCACCCCGTATATGTCGCTCTGCTTGAGAGGGGGTCAAAAGCCCAAGCAGTGCGCGAGCAGCGATTAAGGAAATTCAACGACGTTTCCGTCGTTCGGGTGCCCGCGGGCGGCGCGGGTTTGGGAGGCATCTGAGGGCAAAGCCCAAAGTTCACAATATAATAGCGAGGGGGTCACCAACCGAAAATAACAAATATTCACATAGCATGTATTGCACAACAACATTAATAATCATGGCATAATTCATGAGAAAAATCATAATGCTCATTTTGGAAATTTATGACTTTCATGCCTTTTCAAACAGCAGTTAATGATTATGAATATGCGGTAAGTACAGCCAACACATCAACAAGACACAATCATAAATTCAGAAATTTCAGATTTTGGACAGCACTCATACGCATTAATTTCCAACATTTATCATATAAACAATCATGACACAACGGTCAAATCCCACAATGTAATGCATATATGCTCATGCATAATTTTCTGGGAATTACCAAGGTGCAGTCGCTCGACAGACCAGCACATCTCAACGGCCCTCATGACCAGGGTGCAATCGCTCAACAGATCAGCACCAGTGCAGACGCTCAACAATCCAGCACATCATGCAGTCGCTCAACAGACCAGCACGTTTGACATCACCCAAGGTACAATCGCTCAAGAGATCAGTACCTAGTGCAGACGCTCAACAGTCCAGCACTCGTGCAATCGCTCTACAGATCAGCACGGGGTTGCGCATTTCAGGGTACAGACGCTCAACAGTCCAGTACCAGTGCAGACGTTCAACAGTCCAGCACTTATATACCAAAGTACAATCGCTCAACAGATCAGTACTTAGTGCAGACGCTCAACAGTCCAGCACTCGTGCAATCGCTCAACAGATTAGCACGTGGTTGCGCATTACTCTGTGGCCCATCGCGGGTACCACTTGACTATGCAATGCATGAATATGCGGTGTTTCACTTCTCTAGAAACAGAATGCAAAATCAGAAAATTCATGCTTCTCATCATGTTTAAAATATTTCAGCATAGTCAGAATTAGCATCATCACAATCATGATTAAACAGTCCATTAATCATTAACACCTTGAAATGTTTTTCCCAGATTCTTAAAATTCAATTACAGAGTTTAAAACTGAGGATCTTCTGGAATTTTACGAATCTGTATTCGAATACGGCTTCTCTGTATTCGAATACAGAAGACAAAACCAGAATGATCTATATCAAATCATTTGAAAACAAACTGACTGATTCACATCAGAATCATCAGAAGCAGAAACAGACTGATTCACATCAGAATCATCAGAAGCAGAAACAGACTGATTCACATCAGAATCATCAGAAGATGGTTAACATCAGAACTATCAGAAGCAGAAACAGAATGTTTCAGATCAGAACCATCAGAAGCAGAAATAGAATGGTTCACATCAGAACCATCAGAAGCAGAAACAAAATGTTTCAGATCAGAACCATCAGAAGCAGAAATAGACATAGAATGATCCACACAAGGATCATCAGAACCAGAAACAGAAACAGAATGATCCACACAAGGATCATCAGAACCAGAAACAGAAACAGAATGATCCACACAAGGATCATCAGAACTAGAAACAGAAACAGAAACAGAATGATCCACACAAGTATCATCAGAACAAACATGCAAGCATAACAGCTTTCTCAAAACATCAGAATAACGTGTATAGCATTTCAGCTTTTCAAACAATCAGAACAACATGCAAAGCATTTCAGCTTCCTCAAACATCAGAATAACATGCATAGCATTTCAGCTTTTACAATCATCAGAACATGACCAATGTTTTCAACCAAAACAGAAATCATCACACAGCAGCAAAACACCAACAATATGTATTTTTGCATTTTTAAAACTATTTTCCAAAACAGTTTTATGAACATGTATTTTAACCATCTTTAAAATAACATGCAAGACATCTTCTGTTTTCTCACACAAGTAAAACAGCATTAATGCATTCCACCAGAAGATGAAGTTTCCAGAGGCAGAAGATGAAGACACCAGATAATGCATCCAGAAGATACCAGAGGATGCATCGTGAAATTACTAGAGGATATCTTTGCTGGCCCAGATCAGAAGGAAGCAAAGTCAGAAGGAGACCTAGACCAGAAGGAAGCCTGCCAGAGGGAGACTTGATCTAGACCAGAAGGAATCATTAGTCAGACTTAGACTAGAAGTTATTATGACTAGAAGATGGCCTGGCATTGAAATGATTAAACAACCCAGACTTGATCCAGATTTAATCAGAGGATAAATTAATGGGTCCAGAACAAGAGATTCAATCCAGATTTGACCCAGACCTAAAGATAGCATGGTTCAGGGTATGAAACTAAGTCTAGACCAGAAGAAATGATGTCCAAATTTGATCCAGATCTGATCCAAATTAGAAGGTAAAATGTCCAGACTGAAATATTATTTTTCCAGATTTAATTTCAGTTCAATCTTGACCCAGTTCAGAATTGGTCCAAATCAGAGGGAAAAGGTTCAGATCAATGGTCAAGATTTAAGTATATGGCCCAGTGTTGGCCGAGATCAGAAGATCAGACCATGACCCAGTGTTGGCCGAAATCAGAAGGTCAGAATGTGTGGTCCAACATTGGCCGAGATACAGCTCGAATTTGATCATGAAGAAACCCTAATTTTCATCTATAAAAGGAGGCTCAAGACAGAAGACTTAGCATTGAAAATTAGTGAAAGAGTTATACACTTCCAGAAGCATACACTCGAGTTTTCAGTGACATTAATTGTGAGTATTAGCTTTCCAGAAGCAAGCACTCTTGTTTTCGTTCCCTTGTGTTAGATCTCAGTTGTTGAAGTAGAGTCTACAATATGAAGGAGTTAGAAGGAGTAGCAGATTACTTAGCAATTAGATTCAAAGTTCTTTTCCTCAAACGTCTAGGATTGTTAGACTATTTGAGAAGACTAACTTGGAGAGTCAGTGGTATTGTTGTAATTCAAGGTTTTTGAATTAGTGAAATCCTTCAAAGTGAAGGGACTGGACGTAGCCTAGTTAACGGTGAACCAGTATAAAATTATGAGTTTTATATTTACTTTATATCCGTTGCTAACTCTGTTTTATTCATACATCAGGTTTTGTTATAAAACTGCAAAAACAGAAAAAGTAATCAAGTTACTCAAACATAATTCAACCCCCCTTCTCGTGTTTGCACCTTCAATTGGTATCTAAGCTCGGTCTCAAGGCTAAGCACTTAAATAGTGTTTGAGGAAAGGTCGAAGGGGTTAACAACATGGCAGAATCCAAAGATGATTTTGGAGGAAACATCAACATACCACCACTGTTTGATGGAGACAGGTTTGAGTATTGGAAGGACAGAATGAGAAGTTTCTTCATATCTCAAGATCCTGAATTATGGAAGCTGGTAGTCAAAGGATACACTGCAGCTACTATTCCAAGAGATCAAACTAAAGAACTGGACATGGAAGATATGAAACCAGACCAGAGCAAATTATACAAACTGCATCACATGTTCAGAACCATCATGATCAGTGCCATCACTTTCTAGGAATTTGACAGATGCACAGATAGAGAAACATCAAAGAGCATATTCGACAGTCTGGTTCTGACCTATGAAGAAAGCCAACAGGTTCAAGAAGCAAGGGCTAACATACTGGTCAAACAGTATGAGATGTTCAAGATGGAAGATGATGAAGACATTGATGGAATGTTCTGTAGATTCCAGACTCTGATATCTGGACTAAAGGTCTTGAAGAAAAGCTACACAACAGCAGATCATGTCAAGAAGATTCTAAGAAGCTTACCAACCAAGTGAAGACCAATGGTTCAGCAAGCCAGAGATCTGAATAACTTAAGACTTGAAGATCTGATCAGCTAACTCAAGTCTCATGAAATAGAATTGGAAGCAGATGAACCAAAGAAGAAGAAGAATCTGGCCCTGAAGTCGAAATAGAAGAAAGCTGCAAGGGTAGCACCAGAATCAGAGGATAGCGACAGTGACTGTGATGATATGGCTTACTTAAACAAACAGATAGTTAAGATCTGGGAAAACAGGAAGAGGAGAGGCTCCAAGAAGAAACATAACATCAAAGAAAAGGAAGAATCTGAAAAGAAGAGCATCATTTGTTATGGATGCAATGAACCTGGACATATCAAGTCAGAATGTCCAAATTTGGAAAAAGGCAAACAGCACAAGAAGAGTTCCAAATTCAGAAAGAAAGGTGTGATGGCTTCCTGGGATGCATCAGAATCAGAAGAAGAATCGTCTGATGAAGAAAAGGCAGAAACAGCAATGATGGCACACATTAGGTCTGCCTCTAGACTTTATAAAGGCACAATTTCAGGAAGGAAAGCAGGCAGAAGGAAGAATGATTAAAGCAAAGGCCAGACTTTATGTGCTCTGTTTATCATGTGTCAGTTTGACCAAAGACCAGACTTTATGATTAAAAAATGTTCAAGTCTTTGAACATTCCGCGTTCTGTTTGAATGAGCTGAGTTCTTCGTTCTTGATCATATTTCCTTTGTTTAATGATCCTTTGTACTTCAAATATATTTGTTAATATCTTTGATTTGATATGGAGTTTTGATTATGTCAAAAAAGTTTTGGAGAATGATGATGGACTTTTGCAGAATGATAATGAAAATTCTGGAGATCGATAATCAATATGGAGTCCTAGTATCTGAACTTTCTGGAGATTGATAATCAATCTGGAGGTACAGTTTTGATCATTTTGGATGTCTTTCTAATCTTTTCTTGGATCTGCTATGATGGTAATATACTTCAAGATCGTTCAACGTTCTTGGTAGTAAAGCTGGAGAAAGATGTAACAAGTCTGGAGAATGATGTTCAATATGCTGGAGAATGATTGTATCATTCTAGACTAATGTTATCATACTGGAGCCTGATGATCATTCTTGACAGAAGATCATTCTGGACATTCTGATGTTCAACAATAGACTTGGTTCTTCCTCTGAATGTATTTTCTGGAGGTATCCTCTGGTGACGTCTTCTGGAGGTATCCTCTTGTATCCTCTAGTGAATTCTTCTGGAGGTACCCTTTGGTATCATCTGGTGACGTCTTCTGGAGGTATCCTCTGGTGATATCTTCTGGTATCCTCTGGAGGTATCTTCTGGTATCCTCTGGAGGTATCCTCTAGTGATATCTATTGGAGGTATCCTCTAGTGATATCCTCTGTTGACGTCATTCTCTGGTGACGTCATCCTCTGGTGACTATATCTGTCTTGCTTGGACAGCTTGATTCATGGCTTTTTTTCTTTGTGATTCGAATGGCTTCTTTTGATTGTAATTGATCATATTTGTGCACTTTGATGAAGTGAATTGATTCTAGCTTGTTTACTTATGCATGCATGTTCCTTAAACAAAACTTAAGTGAAATCATTAGTATACCACACCATTCATAAAATTTAATCATTTATTTCATAAGGTTTGTTGTCATTAAAACATATATCAAAAAGATTTTTTCTTCAACAATCTCCCCCTTTTTGATGATGACAAACCTTTTGAATAAATCATAATTTTTATGGATGGATATAAATAAAATGCAAGAATGTTCATAGATATGTAATTAAACTCCCCCTAAATACATGCAAGAGTTTAATTCTTAGCATCTTAATTAAACTCCCACTAAACATATGCAAGAGGTTAATTCTTAACATTCTTCATTAATTACCTTTCATCCTATATCCATCATATATTTCTCTCCCCCTTTTGGTTTCTATCAAAAGGGTTGGGGAATAGACATAGAAGTAAAAAAATGGAGTAATAGCATGAGTGCACTACACATAGAAATCATGTGGTTGACCAATGCATTCATATATCAAACTAGTCAAGTTTGCATTTAGCATTAAAGAACATAGCATATATGACGATCATATCATTGTAGTCAATATTGCAATCAAGATATGAATAATGCTAACAACTATTGGAAGCAAGTTGGTTTTTTCAATGAAAGTTTTGATGTTAACAAAAGTATTTTACGTAAATCATATTTTGACTTAGAAGAACAAATCAGAGGCTGTGCAAAATCAGAGGATGACACCACTAAAGGATACATCCAGAGGATAAAAATGTCACCAGAAGGTTCGGCCAGAGGATACAATAGGATACCAAAAGATACCTCCAAAGGATACCAGAGGATGTCATCAAAGGCAAACATCAATCAGAGGATATCATCAAAGGGAAGAAACAAATAACATCATCAGATGATATCTTTCTTGGCCCAGATCAGAAGGAAGAAGAGTCCAGAAGGAGACTTGAACCGGACCAGAAGGAAGCTTGTCAGAGGGAGACTTGTTCCAAACCAGAAGGAAACATGAGTCAAACTTAGTCCTAACCAGAAGATAGCATGGTCGTGAATATAAGAATCAGTCCAGACTTGGTCCATACATAATCCAGACTTGGTCTAGACTTGAAGATAACTGGTCCAGAACAAAAGACTTGGTCCACACCAGAAGATAGCTTGGTCTAGAACATAAAACTTGATCCAGACTTGGTCTAGATCAGAAGATATAATTGTCCAGAACATAAGACTTAGTCCATATTTAATCAAGACTTAGTCAAGACTTGGTGTAGATTTAATCAAGACTTAGTCCAAACTTGGTCCAAATCAGAGGATAAATGTCCAAATTAAAAGATCAATGGTCCAGATTAAAATATCAATGGTCCAGATTAGAAGATCAATGGTTCAGATCAGAGGATCACAAAATGGTACAAATCAGATCACTTGGTCCAGAATTGGTCGAGATCAGAGGATCACAAAATGGTACAAATCAGATCACATGGTCCAGAATTGGTGCAGATCAGATTACATGGTCCAGAGTTGGTCGAGATCAAAAGATCATACGGTCTAGAATTTAAATCATGATGAAAATCAGTGAAGACTTGATTAAATTTTGATAGAAATTTGATCAAAGTATTAAGGGGATTTGATTCAAAAAATCACTGAAGACTTGAAGAAATTCGAATGCAATTTGAAGCTTAAAAAGATATGGTTTGAAATTAAAAGAAACAAGATTGGTCAACAGAATTTTCAAGTGCAATCTGAAGCTAAAAAGATACGATTTTAATTTAAGAGAAATAGGATTGGCCAATAGAATTTTCAAAGGAAATCTGAGCAAGATCTATTTCGAATTTAAGCTTGGACAAAGCCCTATTTGCAGCTATAAAAGAGGGCTTCAGGCAGCAACATCAAGCATCGAAAAACATAAGAACTCAAGCTTCATATTCAACACAATCCGAGAGTTCAAAAGAGAGAATCACTTGAGTGCAAAAGCAATATTTTCTAAGTGTTTTCGAGAGAGAAATTCAGTGCAACAATCAGCTTTCCAGAAGCAACAAAGTGTGCAAGAATCAGTGCAGCAATCAGCTTTCCAAAATCAAAATTGTAGAGTTCCAACCCTTGTAATCAAACCCGATAGTGGTGTAGATTCCTTCTTCAATCTGGGGTTGTCAGATTGGTAGGAGAAGACTTGACTTGTATAGTCAAGGTGTTGTTTTCGTTCCTCAAAAGTCTGAGGTTGTCAGGCTGTTTTAGAAGACTGGCTTGGAGGGTCAGCTGCTATAATTCAAAGGTTTTGAATTAGTGGATTAAAGCCTTCAAAATGAAAGGACTGGATGTAGCCAAGTTAATGGTGAACCAGGATAAATTGTTGTGTTCTTATGCTGTTATTTTCCGCTGCTAAGTCTGATTATTTATTCATCAAGTAAATCACATCAACATTCAACAAAACAACAAAAAGATTCAAAGTTTGGCAAACACAATTCAACCCCCCGTTCTCGTGTTTGTGCCTGCAACAACAATAATATGACATAATTGTATGCAAGCATTTTTACGCACTTTGAAAAATAGTCAATGAATATATATTCTTCTCATTTTTTAGAAAGAAAACAATTAGTAGACTTCAGTTTTAAGAAGAATAATATTTTCTAAAAACTCCCCCTGAATATTATAAAATTAATTTTTTAATATTTCAAAGTTCCGTAAAACAAAGAAAATGTCACTTTGCTCTTTGTCCTATTTCTCAAGAGATCACCTTTCAATTTCAACATGATCAAGCTTATTGTTAGAAATAGATCCATTTTTCATTTTTAGAACTAGAGAGAATGAGCGCATACAAGGAAGCGAAATAAAATGAATGTGATATCATGTCAAATATAATTTCTCTCTTTACAAAACATTCTTATGCTAAAAATGTTTGTATTTTTCAAAAACTAATTTTTAAATATGCCAAAGGATTTTCTCACATTAAAGAAATGTTTTTCCCAAAGTTTTTTGTAAACACACAAATAAACAATAAGGCATATGTTCAAGCTTACTTTCACGAGACTTTTTGATTGTTGCTATTTTTATCTACCATGCTTAAAATAAATTTAAACACTTGAGATCAATTTTCACAAAAGAAGTAAGCAAAAAATAAGACTCATTTTCAAAGACATATATTAATATGCTTCAAAATGTTCACATATCAATTTTTGACTTTCATGGCATAATCTTTTTCGATTAGTTTTGAGTTTTAAAGCCACAAGAAGCACAAATCATTTTCATGAAGACCAAACACATATTCTCTTGTAGAAATCCTTCAAAAATGAATCCTAAACAAGGATAAAAATTTAAATATGTTGCAGAAGGATCTTTTTCAAAAGCCACATTATAAACTCATTTTTTTGGTTTTTTTGAAAAGCCATATTCAAAATATTATACTCAAACAACAAGTAATGTATAGGCTATTCAATATATTGAAAACAATTGGGGAACATGATAAAGAATACTTTCAAATTCATAAGAAGGTGAATGATGTTAATTCATTTAACATGATAATTTGAAAGATGCACTACGCCAAAAATGGCCTTTTACAATGCGCATTTTAAAGCGCTAAATAACTAAAAGCGCTGTTGTACAATATTTTAAAAATAATGGAGGATACAACAACGCTTTAATGACAAGCGCTTTAGCAAAAGCACTGTTGTAGGGTCATGAAGGGTTTAGGATTTACAGAAAAGCGCTGTTGTAGGGTCATAACAATTTCACATAATGTTTACAGCGCTTTTAGACCGCTTCGCATAAAAGCGCGGTAAAATATAGCGCTCTCATATGATGTTTACAGCGCGTTTAGAGCGCTACATTTACAACACTTTGTATAAAAGCGCTGTAAACTTTGTAAATGTTTTAAAATTTAATTTTTAAAAGCCGTTTACAGCGCTTATGGATAAAAACGCTGTAAAATATAGCGCCCACACACTATATTTACAGCATTTTGTTTAAAAGCGCTGTAAACGTTGTAAATGTTTTGAAATTTAATTTTTAAAAACCTTTTACAGTGCTTATGGACAAAAGCGCTAAAAAATTACACGCAGTTATATATAAATAAATAAATAAAAAACATATTTAATACGATCTATCCCTTCGAACCCTATTACGAACTTTCCTCTCCTCTACTTTGCGCCCATTTTTACTGAGTGATTGTTGTGTCAGGTACTGTATTTATTAATTTGTTATTGTCTCTAAAACTAATAAATTGTTACCTGATAAACCATGCATATAAAATTTTAGATAATAAATCTGTTCTGTTTTGAAATTTGTTCGATCTGTTCTGTTTTGAAATCAGACTTGTATGCATGACCTTGGACCTTGGTTTCCATTTTCCAATATTAGTCTATATATACTATAGATTTGTATGATGTTATAGATTGATAAATTTGTGTAACACTGCATTCATAAACTGCATTCATAAATTCTTACATGATAAATCATATAAAATCTGTTCTGTTATGTTTTGAAATATATATAACTTGTATGCATATATATATAATGTTATAGATTGATAAATTTGATATAGATTGATTAGTTCTTACTACATTCATATAGGTCAATTAATTAAAATGGACCGAAAATGGATGTCTACCATTTGATTGTGACATGGAGTGAAGGAGTTTGTTGAATTTGCAGTGAAAAATGCAAAAGACCCAAATCGAATCACTTGTCCTTGTTTAAAATATTGTTTTGGAAAATGCGTTAGAGCAGATGAATTGGAAGGACATTTAGTATGGCATGGAATCAATAAAAGCTATACATGTTGGATAAAACATGGTGAGAAAAAAAAGGAACACTTATTTTGACAGTGATGCGACATATGATTCAAATGATTTCGACACAAATACATATGAGCGGGACCGAGTTGAAGATATTGCAAAAGCAGTTGAAGAAGATCTTAGGGATTGTCCTAAAATATTTGAGAGTTTGTTGAGTGATGCAGAGAAACCATTATATAATGGTTGTTCTAAATTCACAAGACTTTCGGCGATATTAAAGGTTTACAACTTAAAAGCGAGAAATGGATGGTCTGATAAAAGCTTCATAGAATTATTAACACTCCTAAAAGATATGTTGCCAGATGATAATGAACTTCCCAGTCGAACCTACAAGGCTAAAAGAATTTTGTGCTCTATTGGCATGAGTTACGAAAGGATTCATGCGTGTCCTAACGATTGCATTTTATTTCAAAACGAATATGAATTACTAAAGGCGTGTTCGAAATGCAATGTCTCTCGATATAAGAAGAAAGAATCTACTCCATCAAAAGTCGTGCGGTATTTTCCTATAATACTCATATTTAGGCGAATCTATCGCAGTGAAAAAGATTAAAAACATTTGACATGGCATGCAGATGAAAGAACTAGAGATGGAAATTTACGACACTTTGCAGATTCTCCACAATGGGCAAAAATTGATCACGAGTATCCTGATTTCGGTAGAGAGTCAAGAAATCTACGACTTGCACTTTCTACTGATGGAATGAATCCACATGGTCTTCAAAGCATATCACAAAGCACGTGGCATGTGATTTTGTTAATTTATAACCTACCTCCATGGTTATGTATGAAGCGTAAGTTTATGATGTTGTCTCTGTTAATTTCCGGACCCAAACAACCGGGGAATGATATCAACGTTTACTTGTCTCCTTTAATTGAAGATTCAAAAAAGTTCTGGGTGTCAGGTGTGGAAGTTTATGATGGGTATAAGAAAGAATGTTTAAATTTGAGGGATACGTTGTTCGGCACAATTAATGATTTTCCAGCATATGGTAATTTATCAGGGTATAGCATTAAAGGTCAGTGTGCATGTCTTATATGTGAAGAGAGTACATATTGGATGCGGTTGAAACATTGTAAGAAGAACTTCTTTCTTGGACATCGTAGATTTTTACGTTTTAGTCATCATTATCGTGGGTGGATAAATACATTCAATGGAAAATTAGAGGAAGGAACTGCTCCAAAAGCACCGACTAGATATCAAATATTGGAAAAAGTACAAGGTTTGACCAATAAATTGGCAAACCATTTGCGGGAGAGCTTGTCAAAATGGGTGGAAGAAAAAGTCAATTTTCTTTGAATTGCCATATTGGAAGTCATTGTATATAAGACATTTTCTCGATGTGATGCCTATCGAAAAAAATGTATTTGATAGTGTTATTGGTACGTTACTCAGTGTTCCAGGAAAGTCTAAGGATGGCATCAATGCAAGATTGGATTTGGTCGATATGGGAATAAGAAATGAATTGGGTCCTGTAAATAAAGGAAATCGCACATATCTACCTCCAGCCGCTCATACTATATCTAGAAAGGAAAAAATTGTTTTATGTAAATTTCTTAACGAAGTTAAAGTTCTAGAAGGATACAGTTCAAACATAAAAAATTTAGTTTGTATGAAAGACCTCAAG
Source organism: Cicer cuneatum (assembly GCA_037974295.1). Lineage (NCBI taxonomy): Eukaryota > Viridiplantae > Streptophyta > Magnoliopsida > Fabales > Fabaceae > Cicer > Cicer cuneatum. The sequence continues at coordinate 48,938,756 of JBBPBO010001985.1, read as the reverse complement.
TTAAAAGGTTTGAAGACTCGTGATTGTCATGTTCTAATGGAGCATTTGCTACCAATAGGTATATGTTCAATTTTACCTGAAAAAGTTCGACGAGCCATAACTTAATTATGTTTCTTCTTCAGGGAAATTTGTAGTAAAGTGATTGATCCTGAGAAATTACCGACATTGCAGAGGGAAATTGTTGTTACTTTGTGTGAGCTTGAAATGTATTTCCCACCCTCGTTTTTTGATATAATGGTTCACCTTATTGTTCATCTTGTTAAGGAGACACAACTTTGTGGGCCAGATTACATGAGATGGATGTATCTGATAGAACAATATATGAAAATATTAAAAGGGTACGTAAAAACTAGAAGTCGACCAGAAGGTTGTATTGCTGAATAGTACATTGTCGAAGAAACTGTTGACTTTTGTACTGAATATCTATCCAATGTTGAATCCATAGGACTTCCTATGTCTCGTCATTCGGGAAGAATAACAGGAGAAAGGATAATTGGAAAGAGAGTAATGACTATATCAAGAACAGAATAGGAGCAGACACAATTGTATGTTCTGCACAATGATGATGAGGTTCAACTATATGTTACAATACACATGGATCAGTTATCTAGTTTGAACATGAAAAGGAATAAAAATTGGATAACACGAGAGCACAATTGAAGTTTTATCCCTTGGCTAAAAAATCACATTAGCTCAAAGTTTGATATAGACCCCGCTTCAATTTCAAAGAGGTTGAGGTGGCTAGAAAATGGCCCGAGTTTACATGTCTTTTCTTACACCGGTTATGTAATTAACAGCTATACATTTTATACCACAAAACATGATGAGCAAACCACTATGCAAAATAGTGGAGTCATTCTAGTAACAAAAGACAAAAACCCAATATATGCAAATCTATCATATTTTGGGGTTATCGAGCACATATGGGACTTGGATTACACAATGTTTTGTGTTCCCATCTTCGGTTGCAAGTGGGTCGATAATAATAATGGCGTTCGAATTGATGAGTTAGGGTTCTTGCTTGTCGAATTTAGTAGGGTGGGATACAAAGATGAGCCTTTTATTTTAGCGTCGCAAGCTCAACAAGTGTTTTATGTCACTGATCCTGCTGATGATAAATGGTATGTTGTCCTATCGACCACTAAAATAAGTTATGATAACAACAACATTGAATATGTTGGTATTGATATTTTCTTTGCGACATCCCAACCATGTGAAATTGATTCAACTGATGATGGTTTATATCTTAGAGATGATCATGATGAGGGAATTTGGATTAATCCATCATTTCGTATCGTTAATGGACAAACAAATGTGAATCCCACCAGGAAAAGAAGAAGGGCATCTTAAGTGTGTTTATGTATTTTATATAAGTCATGTAATGATCTGTACTCATTGGGTAAAATTTCATGTAACTTGACCTGCAAGAACTGAGTATTTGATTTTATGCTTATATAATTCATCATATAATTTTTTTAATTATATTATTTAATTATTTTAGAGATGACAATTTGATAATATTTTTAACTATAATCTGAACTCATCATATAAGTTGATATGAACAATTTGGTATCCATGAGTATGGATATCATATCACAGCGCTTTCGCACATATGCGCTGTAGAAGGATTTGAAAAAAAAAATTACAATTACAAGAGACAAAACATTTACAACGCTTAATGGAAAAAACGCTGTAAAATGCAAAATAAAATACAAGTACAAAACATTTACAACGCTTATGGGGAAAAGCGCTGTCAATTACAAGTACATAAATTACAAGTATAAAACATTTACAGTGCTTATGGGAAAAAGCGCTGTAAAATGCAAAATAAAATACAAAAGTTATTTGGCGTGACTCCCAAAAGTTATTTTTCACATGAGAAGCACACAAATCCCTCAAATGATCAAGTATTAGAAGCATTGAAAACCCTATCGGAGCAAGTTGCATACTTGGTTAAAAAAGATAAGGAAAAGCAACTTCAATGTGAAATGCAAATAGAACATTAAGATGGAAGTTGCAACATTGGTCATAAAAGTCTATCGAAGGTAATTAATTACTTAACGAAATAAGAAATTCATTCAACCTAATTGTTTCACATACTTATGTATTAATCGTTGATTTAATTTAGGGTGTTTCACGTTGTTGCCCATACTTGTCTTCCTCTACCCGCATGGTTGGGAAAGGAACATTGTAAAATACTTTGGGAGAAGTATTGCACAACAAAGATGTCCCTGCCGACCATGTTAAAGTGTCACCTGTGGTGGCTTTAGAACCACTTGCACCGTTGCCTATCCCCGACAACGACAGAGATATGAAACTTTTGGGAGAATCAATAGGTAGCTATGTGGCATGACCTAAACATCTTGTTGGCACTCTTCAGGAGGTATGTTTTAATTGCTATGTATGTTTAGTTGTTTGATTATGATTGATTATATGCAATTGTTGATTTTTCCGCTTTTATATTTCACATTTATTTAGATTATTGATAAAGGGAATAATAATATCCCTCGCAACGAGTTTGTCACTTCACCTGAAAAGGCAGAAAAGGTTTGACATATATGTCAACTCATTTATACGAAATGATTACCTTCCTATAATAACTAACAAACTGATCAACCTCATTTTTTTCCAGATTAAACCAAAAAATAAACCCGCTGCACCGCAGGTGCAGGTCCGTGGTAAAAATAAACCTTCCAAAATGCAAAAATTAGATCGAGGAAAATCAGTTGCTCTTCCTAAAATAAGTCAACCACGCCTTGCTCGATTTGGGTAGTGTCTTGACACAACAACAAAGATGAATATGAAGAGCAACAATGATGCACGTATGCTAAACATGGAAAAAGTATATTCGGAGAAGAGTATTTAGAAATACTTGGCAAAGAGCAAATATATCAACTTCTCGATCATAAAGAGCTTAGTGCTACTATAATCAGCATATACATCAGGTAATATAAATACTTTATTTAAGATAAAAATTACTTTTTAATTGCATCACTACCACATTAATTTATTGATATTATAATCTAATTTTATATTTGAAGGTTTTTGTACGAGAAGTTGGTGTGGGCGCGGAAATTGTCAAGTAGATTTTCATTTTTATCTCCGCATAAACTATCCATGTTTAAACTCAATCTAGATAATGTAAATAAATATGTAGTTGATAGACTTATAGAAAATAAAGAGAAGGACAAGCTGTTTCTGGCACCATACAATTCAGGCTACGCAATTAGATACTTTATCTATATCTTTTTTAATTTATGATATTATGATTTGTGTAAACAAATTTGCCAACCAAATTTGTGTTGTTGTAGGCAACATTGGGTGTTGTTTGCCATAAATGCGACTTCTAAAATTGTATATTATTTAGACCCATTGCACGGTCATTTCAACAATCACCCTGATATAAAGAACATCTTCGACACGTAAGTAATAATCATTTATTTCTTACATATATAAATAATGTGTTTGGTCATTGAATAATAATCACATTTATTTGATAGTGCTCTGCAAGTTTTTCGCGCTCAAAGGGGTGCTTCAGTGTCGAAGAATAAGTCAAACAATATCACATGGCTTCCAGTAAAAGTTTGAAATTTTTGTTATAGAACTTAATTATATGCCTTTAAATTTTCATTTACAATCAATGCATAAATATTTATTGGCGTACATGTTTTATTTTATAGTGTCCGCGTCAAACTAACAACATAGACTGCATATACTATATAATGAGGTTCATGAAGGAGATTGTTGATCTGAATCAACATATAATTCCAGAAACGGTACGTTATTTTCATTATATTTTAATTTTCATATATAAACTATATATATATATATATATATTTGATTCTAACTTATTTTGCTTCAGTATTTTGACAACTTCAACCCAACTTACTCTAAAAATGATCTCAAAGAAATGAAAGAAGAATGGTGCAAATTTGTCCTCGAAATGAACGTTATATAATTTGTAATTAATTTGTTGATATACTGTCATGATGTAATTTGTTCTGTGAATATGTAATTCATAATATGAATATCTTGCTACTGTCATGATGTAATTTGTTCTGTGAATATGTAATTCATATTGTGAATATGTTGAATGTAATTTGTTCTAATAATATATGTAATTCATACTATAATTTATTGTAATTTGTTGCTATGAAACCCTAGTAATTGATATTGTTGAATGTGAATATGAATTTGTTGCTCTGATGTGAATTTTAATGTTGAAAAGAAGAATCTGAATGTGATATTTGATGTTCATAATATGTAGTAGAAAAGACAGCGCTTCTTTAAAAAATGCCATAAAAAATCCTTTTACAGAACTTTTTTAAACGTTTTACTATGCTTTGTTTAAGTCCTTTTACAGCGTTTTTTTGAACAAGCACTGTAAATTTAAGTTAAATAACTATATATGGGACCTATTACAGCGCTTTTTTGAAAAAGTGCTGTAAATCTAATATAAGAAGCGCGCTATATATGGGACCAATTACAGCGCTTTTTTGAAAAAGCGCTGTAAATCTAATATAAGAAGCGTGCTATATTTGGGACCTATTACAACGCTTTTTTGAAAAAGCGCTGTAAACCTAATATAAGAAGCGCGCTATATATGGGACCTATTACAGCGCTTTTTTGAAAAAGCGCTGTAAATCTATTATAAGAAGCGCGCTATATATGAGACCTATTACAACGCTCTTTTAAAAAAGTGTTGTAAATCTATTATAAGAAGTGCGCTATATATGGGACCTATTACAACGCTTTTTTGAAAAAGCGCTGTAAATCTATTATAAGAAGCGCACTATATATGAGACCTATTACAACACTTTTTTGTATTTTCAATAGCGCTGTTGTATCCTTTTACAACACTAGATACTAGAGCGCTTAAAAGCGATGTAAAGGGCTTAAAAAAAGTGTTGTAAAAGGCAATTTTTGGCGTAGTGATGTTATTGTGCAAAGTGTAAAAAAATTCAATGAGGTATACTTGACAAAATAGCCCTTTGTCTAATTATTAAAGACACTAATTTATTTTAAATGTCTTTATAACTAGAACAATAATTTTGAACTTCAAACTGGGTTCGCACACTAGTTTATCATAAAAACTGTATGAACAAAGAGTGAAAACATGTTGAATTTACAATAGAAAATAGGCATACGCACATACAAGTAATGATAAAGAGTAATGTAATCAATTTAAACTTTAAAGTCATACTTGCATAAAAAATAGCATGTATTTTAAATTTTAAGAACACCCAATCAATCACATAATATAAAAAAAGTAGTCATTCTTGTCATGATGCAAATACCATAAGAATTTGGGATTGAGTGTACCTCCTTTAGTGATCTTGTTCAATGATGAGAAATCTTCGAATATTTTGGAGCTTTTCTTCATGCTCATTCATTTATCTTGATTGATGGTTGAAATGAGACAATCTAGCTTTTGTTGTTGAGAGAGTTCCTCCATTACGACATTAAGTCAAGATTGCTCTATTTTGGCTTCATTGATCGATTTTGGGCTATGTTTGAGAAATCGTAGCCACATTGTTATCATATTTTTGTAATATCAATTGAAGTAGAAATGTTGAATGGAGGGAGAAGGGAGAATGTTTGTTGGAGGTGAAGAACATTTGTGAGGGGCTATTGTTGTGGTTGTACAAGATAGAGATGTTCTTGAGCAGTAGCAATGTCATTCTCAATAACTGAGGTTTCTTTTTCACCTCCAGCAACTTTGGTACCAGTAATAAATTCCTCCCAATTAGTTCTTCCAATACCTTGATCATGAGGAGATGTTTTTTGGATGAAGGGTCAATAGTGAGATAGGCGTAGGAATGCAAAAAACAAATGGTTGAAACTCATTTAGAAGTTGTTGATGTTCTTCAACCATATCATCATAATAGGAAATATCAGTTTTGATTAGATGTTGCATATAAACTGTCAAGAACATTCTGCTTTTGTGGAGAACGTTCTTTTCATATGGAGAATGTTCTGGTATGAACCTTTTTTTGCTTAAATGGATCATTCTCTTAGATTCTTCTTCATCTAGCTTGTTTCTGAATGCCCATCTTGTTCCAATGATAGATTGATCTTGTGGATCTAGAACAAGAGTCCAAATTTTATTCTTGTCAAATTGAAGAAGTTCTTCATTGCTTCAAACCAAGATTGATCAACTATGATTTCTTTAATTGATTTTGGTTCAACTTGGGAGATCAATGCCATGTTATTGTTAATAGCATCTTTGAATGACATTCTTGTTATAATTTCATCAGTTGTATCTCCAATTATTTAAGTTTGAGGATGATCACATATCGTTCTCTAACTTTTAGGTGGAGACTGAAACGGAGACTATTTATCAATCTCGGTTCCCTGCAGTTCATTTTGTTGCTGCATACCAGATTGTTCTTCTTCTTCCTCATTTTTCTTAACCATATCCAGAATATCAAATTCATCAAACAAAATATGCATACTGATTTCATCTATAGTTTGGGCCTTGAGATTTTATATTCTATAATATTTATAGAATGTAAAGTATTCAATAATTAGACTTTGATGGCATTTTAAAATAAATTTGCCCAAATGTTCAACATATTTTCTAATAGAGCCAATATTAAAAATATGGCAAACAATTTTTTTTTATTGCTTCTCCCCAAAATTATTTTTCATCACTAGATTCATTTTCAAATTGTTCTAGCCATTTCTTGTAACTAATTTTTTTTAAAAACAACTTCATATTGTTGGAAATTTTTTGACAAGCAAGTTATTGAAGGTGCAAACACAAGAATGGGGAGGGGTTGAATTGTGTTTGTAATACTTGAATTCTTTTTCTGTTTTTGATGATTATTTAAAATCTGATATATAAGCAAGCAGAATTAGCAGCGGATAAAGTAAAATAATCAACACAAAGATTTATCCTTGTTCACCATTAACTAGGCTACATCCAGTCCCTTCACCTTGAAGGATTTTTCCACTAATTCAAAACCTCTGAATTACAACAGCACTACTGACCCTCCAAGTCAGTCTTCCCAAACAGTCTAACAATCCTAAACTTTTGAGGAACACAACACCTTAACTTCACAAGTCAAGTCTTCTCCTACCAATCTGACAACCCTAGATTGCAGAAGGGATTTCAAAACCTTGAATCTAATTGCTAAGTCACCTGCTACTTCTTTCGACTCTTCAAATTAGAGACTCTACTTCAACAATATAGATCTGACACAAGGGAACAAAAAACAAGAGTACTTGCTTATGGAAAGCTGATAGTCACAATTAACCTCACTGAAAACTCGAGTGTTTGCCTCTGGAAGTTTATGATTCTTTTACTGATTTTCGATAACAATGTCTTCTGCCTTGAGCCTCCTTTTATAGATGAAAATTAGGGTTTCTTCCATGATCAAATTCGAGCTGTATCTGTCCAGATTCTCTTGCAAAAATAACTTGGCCAATCGGGTTTCACTTAAATAAAAATCGTATCTTTTTAGCTTCAGATTGCATTTTAAAATTCTGTTGACCAATCTTGTTTCTTTTAATTTCAAACCATATCTTTTTAAGCTTCAGATTGCATTCGAATTTCTTCAAGTCTTCAATAATTTTTTTTAATCAAATCCCCTTAATACTTTGATCAAATTTCCATCAAATATTAATCAAGTCTTCGAATTTTAACCAAGTATGATTAAAATTCTGGACCGTATGATCTTCTGATCTCGGCCAAATCTGGACTTATGTAATTTGATTTGCCCCAATTATGTGATCCTCTGATCTCGGCCAACACTGGACCATATGATCTGATCTTCTAATCTCGGCCAATACTGGACCATATGATCTGATCTTCTGATCTCGGCCAACACTAGGCCATATGATATGATCTTCTGATCTCGGCCAACATTGGGCCATATGATCTGATCTTCTGATCTCGGTCAACACTGGGCCATGATACTTTAATATGGACCATTGATCTGAACATTTTCCCTCTGATCTGGACCAAGTCTGGATTGAATCTGAATTAAATCTGGAATTATGATATTTTAATCTGGACCATTGATCTTTTAATATGGACATTTATTTTCTGATCTGGATCAAGTATGGATTAAATCTGGACAATCATTTCTTCTGATCTGGACTGAGTTTTATGTTCTGGATCACGCTATCTTCTGGTTTGGACCAAGTCATTTGTTCTAGACCAGTTATCTCCTACTCTGAACCACGTCTTGATTAACTCTGGACTGATTCTTATATTCACGACCAAGCTATCTTCTGGTCAAGATTGAGTCTGGACCAAGTTTGACTTATGTTTCCTTCTGGTCTGGAACAAGTCTCCCTTTGACAGGCTTCCTTCTAGTCTGGACCAAGTCTCTTTCTAGACTCTGCTTCCTTCTGATCTAGGCTAAGGAAGATATCCTCTGACGATGTTATGTTTCCTTTGATTTTTTGCCTTTGATGACATCCTCTGATATCCTCTGGAGGTGTATCCTCTGATGCCTTCAGGATGCATCCTCTGGTGGTGTCATCCTCTGATTATATCCTCTGGTGTCCTCATCTTCTGCTTCTGATTTTATCTTCTGGTGACGTCATCTTCTGCCTTTGGTGACGTCATCTTCTGGTGGCATTTTTCATTATTATTCTAAGTCAAAAATAAGATTACATAAAAGTACTTTTGTAAATATCAAAATTCTAAGTATAGAACCAACTTGGTTCCAACAATCTCCCTTTTTTTGATGATAACCAAACCTTGTTTTTTTGATAACTTATTTTGTTAGGCTCCCCCTCGGATCAAGCTTCTCCCGCTAAGTCTAATGCCCCATATTTTTCCTCTCCTTTTCAACTCCTTCTTTATTTCACTCTTTCTTTTCTCTCTTCTTTTCTCCTCTCCTTTTCAACTCTTTCTTTATTTTCACTATTTCTTTTTCACTCTCCTTGTTACCTCTCCTTTTCAACTCCTTGTTTATTTCACTCTTTCTTTTCTCTCTTCTTTTCTCTCCCTCTTTTTGTCATCAGCCAAATTATTTTTTTTACAAAGTACAAAAAAATAAATAACAGAAAATAAAAGACAAAAAATAAAAATTTAACAAATACTCCTCTAAAAAAACTACTTCTTGATGAACTCAAATCGATCTTCAGGCAATGGTTTGGTGAAGATTTTAGCCCATTGATGATCTGTGACTATAAACTGGATGCTTATTGTTCCCTTTTGAACACGGTCTCTGATAAAGTGATGCTTGATTTCAATGTGCTTGGCTCTAGAGTGTAGGATAGGGTTCTTGGTTAGGTTTATGGCTGAAGTATTGTCACAAAACAAAGGGATGTTGGTTTCAAATAGGTTGTAGTCTTCCAACTGATGTTTCATCCACATTAACTGTGAACTGCATCCTGCTGCTTATATGTATTCAGCTTCTGCTGTTGACATGACAATGGTGCTTTGTCTCGTGCTTGACCAAGAAATCAGATTATCACCTAGAAACGTACAGTTGCCACTTGTGCTTTTTTCTCTCTTATTTGTCTCTAGCATAATCAGAATCACAAAAACCACTTAGTTTGTAAGATGGGGTTTTTTTGTAGAGCAAGGTAAGATGTGTGGTTTCTTTAAGGTATCTAAGGATTCTTTTGACAACAGTTAAGTGGGATTCCCTAGGGTCAGCTTTGAAACGAGCACAGACACAAACACTAAACAAAATGTCAGGTCTAGAAGCAGATATGTAAAGAAGGGATCCAATCATACCTCTGTATGTTTTCTAGTCTACCTTTTGGTCGGATTCATCCTTTCCAAGTGAGCAGGTGGGGTGCATGGGGGTGGCCGTAGGCTTACAATCACTCATCTTGAACTTTTTGAGAAGTTCTTTAGTGTACTTAGATTGGTAAATGAGTATACCTGTTTTGCCTTGTTGAATCTGAATTCCTAGGAAGAACTTAAGTTCTCCCATCATGCTCATCTGAAAAGTAAAAATAAAACTCACAGTTAGCAGAGGATAAAAACTAAAAATAAAACTCACAGTTTTTATACTGGTTCACCGTTAACGAGGCTACGTCCAGTCCCTTCACCTTGAAGGATTTCACTAATTCAAACCTTGAATTACAACCTTGCTACTGACCCTCCAAGTCAGTCTTCTCAAACAGTCTAACAATCCTAGACTTCTTTGAGGAATGCAGCTCCTGTCTTCAGCCAATCACAACACTATAAATCTAATTTCCAAGTAACCTGCTACCCCTTCTGACTCCCTCAGATTGTAGACTCTACTTCAACAACTTAGATTTAACACACAACACTATGAATCTAATTGCCAAGTAACCTGCTACCCCTACTGACTCCCTTAGCTTGTAGACTCTACTTCAACAACTTAGATTTGATACAGTGGAAGGAAAATAACACGAGTACTTGCTTCTTGAAAGCTGGAACTCACAATTGACTTCTATGAAAATTTGAAAGTGTTTGCTTTGGAAGTGTATGACTCTTTTGTGATTTTCAATAATGAGCATTCTGCCTTGAGCCTCCTTTCATAGATGCAGATTAGGGCATCTTCCATTGCTTAAATTCGAGCTGAATCTTGCTGGATTCTCTTGCAAAAATAACTTGACCAATTGGGCTTCATTTAAATAAAAAACATATCTTCAGATTTTCTTTCAAAATAATTGGCCAATCAAATCAGTTAGTTCCTTCCCGCCACAGCTCCTGAATTCCACAACACCTCACTCAATTTTTGTAACAAATCTTTTTAATCCTTTGATCAAAATAAATTAAATTCTCCACCGTATAATTTTCCTAATTAAATCTGGACCATTGGATCTTCATGCGCTAGTCCACATCTGGACCATACTGATTGTTATGCTGCGATCCTCTGATTTCGGCCTTCCCTGGACCACACTTCCTGACCCTCTGATCTTCTGATTTCGGCCATCTTGGATGCGCACCTGATATGCTATAATCCTCTGAATTCGGCCTTTGCTGGACTATATCTTCTGTCCCTCTGATTTCGGCCAACACTTTTTCTCTCTCCCTGATTCCTCTCCTTTTCAACTCCTTCTCTTTTTCACTCTTTCTTTTTCTCTCTCCTTTCTTTTTGTCTCTCCTTTTCTACTTATTTCTCCTTTTTCTTTCTTTCTCTCTCTCCCCCTTTTTGTCATCAGCCAAAAAGTGGTCCTACTATTTTTGTATTTTTTTTTGTTTTTCTCTTTACAAAGTACAGAAAGTAAAAACAGAAATAAAAGACAGAAAATAAATTAACAGGAAATTTAAAAACTCCTAAGATGACTACTTGAGCTAGTCAGATATGGAGGTCATGCTGAGATGCTTTTTAATGAACTCGAATCTATCTTCTGGTAATGCCTTGGTGAAGATATCAGCCCATTGATGATCAGTGTCCACAAACTATGAACTGCATCCTGCTAAGAAAGTGCAGTTGCCACTTGTACTTTTCCTTTCCAACTTGTCTCCAGCATAGTCGAAATTACAGAAACCTCTGAGTTTGTAGGTGGGGGTTTTCTTGTATAACAAGGTAAGGTTGGTGGTTCCTTTAAGGTATCTCAGAATTCGTTTGACAGCAATTAAATGGGATTCCCTAGGGTCAGCTCGAAATCGGGCACAGACACAAACACTAAATAGAATGTCAGATCTAGAAGCAGTTAAGTAAAGAAAGGATCCAATCATACCTCTGTATGTTTTCTGGTCTACCTTTTGACTGGTTTCATCTTTCTCAAGTGAGCAGCTTGGGTGCATGGGGGTGGCCATAGGCTTACAGTCACTCATCTTGAACTTTTTAAGAAGTTCTTTGGTGTATTAAGATTGGTGAATGAGTATACCTATTTTACCTTGATGAATCTGAATTCCCAGGAAGAACTTAAGTTGTCCCATCATGCTCATTTGGAACTCCTTCTGCATTAGGTCAGAAAACTCTTTGCACAAGGTGCCATTAGTTGATCCAAATATGATATCATCAACATAAACTTGGATAATCAAAATATCATTTTTAATGGATTTCCTAAATAATGTATTATCAATCTGGCCTCTATTAAATTCATTCTTAAGCAGAAAGTTACTAAGTCTGTCATACCATGCCCTTGGTGCTTGTTTTAAACCATATAAAGACTTTTTAAGTTTGAAAACATGGTCTGGAAAATCAGAATTTTCAAAACCAGGGGGCTGTTTGACATAGACTTCTTCACTTATGTAGCCATTTAAGAATGCACTTTTGACATTCATTTGATACAGCATTATATCATGATTAGCAGCAAATGATAAGAGAATTCTAAATGCTTCTAACCTGGCCACTGGAACATAAGTCTCAGTGTAATCCATACCTTTCTGTTGACTGTATCCTTGAGCTACAACTTCACCCTTTTCATTGAATTTGTTTCTGAATACCTACTTGGTTCCAATAATGCTTCTGTTTGGACAGGATACCAGATCCCAAACATCATTCCTTTGAATTTCATTCAGCTCTTCTTGCATTGCAAGTATCCAACCTTCCTCTGCCAAAACTTCATCAACAATGCTTGGTTCGCATCGGCTTCTGGTTCTGTAACAGCTTCTGATTCTGATGAATCAGCTTCTGGTTCTGGTGAATCTTTAACAGCTTTAGATTCTGGTAAATATCCAGATTTCTCTTATGACTTATCTTGGCTGTTTCTGACTTGATCAGATTTATCTTTTGAAGATTTGTCATGTGTTGCTGACTTGCTTGTATCCTTTACCTTTCCAGGTACTTCTGTTTCTTATGCTTCTGCTCCCTGCACTATTTTTATCTTGCTTTGATTTGTTAAGATCAAGCAGTTTGTCATTTTACATAATGCAAATCAAATAAGTTAAAATTTAACTCAATACAGCCAAACCATTCGTTCTGCTTCTACTTCTGCTCCCTTTGGTTCTGATGAACCTGTACTATCTTTATCTTGCTTTGATTTATCTAGTAGTTTGTCATATACCATAATATAAATCAATTAATTTAAAAATGAACTTAGTACAGCCAAACCATTAATTCTGCTTCTGGTGGTTTCTGTTTGTTTTTGAAACCACTGGAATGTTGTTTCTTCTGAGTGTTCAATTCGTGTGAATCACCTGGTTCCTCTGATGTTTTGAAAACCTGCAGAATACTTATCTAGCTTTGATTTGTTAAGATCAAGCTTCTTGTTATCACAGTAAATATTAAATAATAATAGTATTTACAGCAAGATGTAGCCTTAGGTTTACTCTGAAAATCCTCTTGCTTCTGATTTTCAGATTCCTAATCTATATGTTATGAGATTGCATGGTTTGGATGAGGGAATTTGAATTCCCTTCCAGGTTTGTAGTCTTGATGAATCTCACTGGAGAGTTTGAAGAACTCTCTTGATTCTGATTCTTTAATTTCTGTTTTGGCTCATACACCATATTCCTCTGGTGATTCTAGAACTTATGGTGATTCTGATAATCATACTTATTTTGATAATTAAAGTAGTTCTGATGATCATACCTCAACCTTTGATATTGATACCTGTTCAGGTTCTGGTTCTGGTATTGATTCTGATTCTGATTCTGGTTCCAGTGTTGATTCTGGTTACAGTTTCTGTGCCTCCAGTTCTGGTTCTGGTTCCAGTTCCTGTACCTCAGATACTGGTTCCAGTTTTGGTTCTGGTTCCAGTTTCTGTGTTTCTGGTACTGGTTCCAGTTCCGGTTCTGGTTCCAGTTCCTGTTCCTCTGATACTAGTTCCAGTTTTGATTCTGGTTCCAGTTCTTGTTCTGATACGAGTGATATCCATGATATTTCATTTTCCTCCTATAATTCTAGTTCTGGTTCTGATAGGTATTGTGTTGACCAGTTCTTCTTCTACCAGAGTCACTTTGCTTTTGTTTGGTAAAATTTTTGTTTTCAGTTGCATACTCAGAAATTCGATTCTTTAAAACTTGGACTTCTTTGGTTAGATTTTCCTTATCTTCCCTAAGAGTTTTCAGTTTTAAAGACCTTTTATTGTTTGCATTTAATAAGTCTTTTAAAGTCTCAATTAATTCAGATTTAAACAGATCAGAAAATACCTCATTGTCTTCATCTTCTGATTCTGTTCCAGAGCCTGAGCTATATTCAGAACTTGAGTTGGTATGAGCCATCAGAGACAGAATTGTTTCCTCTGATGTGCTTCCAGATTTGCCAGAATGATTGCTTCGATCATTCTTCTTTCTGCCTGTTTTCCTTCTGGAATTCGTGCCTTTATGAGGTCCAGAAGCAGACTTGATGTGAGCTATCTTTGTTGTTTCTGCCTCTTCTACATCAGAAGATTCTTCCTCTGATTCTCATACATCCCAGGAAGCCATCAGACCTTTCTTTCTGTATCTGGAACTCTTCTTGTGCTATTTTCCTTTTTCCAGATTTGGACATTCTGACTTGATATGTCCAGGTTCATTGCATCCATAACAGATGATGTTCTTCTTGTCAGATTCTTCCTTGCTGTTATGTTTCTTCTGGGAACCTCTCCTCTTTCTGTATTCCCAGATCTTAACCATCTTTTTGGTTAAGTAAGCCATATCATCACAGTCACTGTCACTATCCTTTGATTCTGATGCTGCCTTTGCAGCTTTCTTCTGTTTCGACTTCAGAGCCAGATTCTTCTTCTTCTTTGGTTCATCTTCTTCTAGTTCTATTTCATGAGACCTGAGTGAGCTGATCAGGTCTTCAAGCCTTAAGTTATTCAGATCCTTAGCTTCCTATATTGCAGTAACCTTTGGTCTCCATCTTTTTGGTAAACTTCTTAGAATTTTCATAACATGATCTGCAGTGGTATAGCTTTTGTTTAATACTTTTAAACCTGATACCAGAGTCTGGAATCTGCTGAACATTGCTTCAACGTCTTCATCCTCTTCCATCTTGAATAGCTCATACTTCCTGACCAATATGTTAGCTCTAGCTTCTTGAACCTGCTTGGTTCCTTCATAGATCAGAACCAGACTGTCGAATATGCCCTTTGCTGTTTCTTTATCTGTGCATCTATCAAACTCCTTGAATGTGATGGCATTGATCATAATGTTTCTGGACTTGTGATGAAGTTTGTGTAATCTGCACTGATCTGGTTTCATATCATCCATGTCTAGTTTTTTAGTTGGATCTTCTGGATCAGTAGGTGCAGTGTATCCTTTGACTATCATCTTCCATAGTTCAGGATCTTGAGATATGACAAAACTTCTCATTCTGTCCTTCCAATACTCAAACCTTTCTCCATCAAACAGTGGTGGTGTGTTGATGTTGTTTCCCAATTCTTCTGACATATGGAACCCATTGGACCTTTCCTCAAACACTGTTA
This sequence comes from Cicer cuneatum, assembly GCA_037974295.1. Classification (NCBI taxonomy): domain Eukaryota; kingdom Viridiplantae; phylum Streptophyta; class Magnoliopsida; order Fabales; family Fabaceae; genus Cicer; species Cicer cuneatum. The sequence goes on along the minus strand of JBBPBO010001985.1, from coordinate 48,923,513 downwards.
AGTGCTCAGCCTTGAGACCGAGCTCTGATGCCAATTGAAGGTGCAAACACGAGAAGGGGGTTGAATTGTGTTTGACTTAACTTGAATACTTTTCCTGTTTTTATACTTTCAAAACAAAACTTGATGTATAATTAAAAACAGAGTTAGCAGCGGATAAAAAGTAAAAATAAAACTCATAGTGTTTATACTGGTTCACCGTTAATGAGGCTACGTACAGTCCCTTCACCTTGAAGGATTTCACTAATTCAAACCTTGAATTACAACCTTGCTACTGACCCTCCAAGTCAGTCTTCTCAAACAGTCTAACAATCCTAGACTTCTTTGAGGAATGCAGCTCCTGTCTTCAGCCAATCTGACAATCCCAGATTGTAGAAGAAATCACAACACTATAAATCTAATTGCCAGGTAACCTGCTACCCCTTCTGACTCCCTCAGATTGTAGACTCTACTTCAACAACTTAGATTTAACACACAACACTATGAATCTAATTGCCAAGTAACCTGCTACCCCTACTGACTCCCTCAGCTTGTAGACTCTACTTCAACAACTTAGATTTGACACAGTGGAAGGAAAATAACACGAGTACTTGCTTCTTGAAAGCTGGAACTCACAATTGACTTCTATGAAAATTTGAGAGTGTTTTCTTTGGAAGTGTATGACTCTTTTGTGATTTTCAATAATGAGCATTCTGCCTTTAGCCTCCTTTTATAGATGCAGATTAGGGCATCTTCCATTGCTTAAATTCGAGCTGAATCTTGCTGGATTCTCTTGCAAAAATAACTTAACCAATTGGGCTTCATTTAAATAAAAAACATATCTTCAGATTTTCTTTCAAAATAATTGGCCAATCAAATCAGTTAGTTCCTTCCCGCCACAGCTCCTGAATTCCACAACACCTCACTTTATTTTTGTAAAAAATCTTTTTAATCCTTTGATCAAAATAAATTAAATTCTCCACCGTATAATTTTCCTGATTAAATCTGGACCATTGGATCTTCATGCGCTAGTCCACATCTGGACCATACTGATTGTTATATTGTGATCCTCTAATTTCGGCCTTCCCTGGACCACACTTCCTGACCCTCTGATCTTCTGATTTCGACCATCTTGGATGCGCACCTGATATGCTATAATCCTCTGATTTCGGCCAACACTGGGCCATGGTCTGATTTGGACCATCACTGGACCAAATAATTAATTCTGAACCATTGATCTGGAAACCTTCCCTCTAATCTGGACTAATTCTGAACTTGGTCTAGAATATACTGAAATTAACTTGAACAAAAAATTATTTCAGTCTGGACATTTTACCTTTGATTTTGGATCAGGTCTGGATCAATTCTGGAATTCATTTCTTCTGGTCTGGACTTAGTTTCATGCCCTGAATCATGTTATCTTATGGTGTGGGTTAAATCTGGATTGATTCTCTTGTTCTGGACCCTTTAACTTATCTTCTGATGAGTCTAGAACAAGTTTGGGCAATTTTAATTTCTCACTGCCAGGCCATCTTCTGGTCAGAATAACTTTTGGAATAAATTTGATATTTGATTCTTTTTAGTCTGTAATAACTCTCCCTCTAGCAGGCTTTCCTCTGGTATGGTCCATTTCTTCTTCTGACATTTCTTCCTTCTGATCTGGGCCAGCCAATATATCTTCTGGTGATCCTGGACTATCTTCTGGTAATTCCAGGATGCACTCTGAATGCATCTTCTGCTTTTGATTTCTTCAGTTTCTGGTGGCATTTAATTTAATAATTCAAGGTACAAAATAAGATTACATTGAGTACTTTTGTAAACATCAAAATTCTATGATTTAGAACCAACTTGGTTCCAACAGTGAGAGATACCATTCTCATCACAAAATTCTTCAAAGTACCTGTTCTCAAACTCACCTCCATGATCTCTTCTAATAGTTATGATTTTAAAACCTTTTTGATTCATAACTTGCTTGCAAAAAGAAATAATTACCTTAAGGGATTCATCTTTGTTTCTCAGAAACTTTAACCAAGTCCACCTTGAGCAATCATCAACTACGACAAACCCAAACTTCTTACCACTATGGGATGCAGTTTGAATTGGACCAAACAGATCAAAATGAAGCAGTTCAAGAGGTTGTGAAGTAGAAATACAGTTTTTAGGTTTAAAAGAGCTTTTGGTTCTGTTTACCTTTTTGACATGCTTCACACAGAATCTCAGATTTGGTACTTAGTTTGGGGATACCTCTCACTAGCTGAAGTTTACTTAACTCAGAAACCAGCCTAGGGTTTGCATGTCCTAATCTTTTGTGCCAAATCAGATTTTCCTCCCTAACAGATAAAAGACACTTAACTTTCTACTTAACTAGACTAAATAGATCTATCTTATAGACATTATTCTGCCTAACACCAGTGAACAAAACATATAAATCTTTTTGACTAACAGCCTTGCAGGTTTTCTGATTAAACACAACATCATACTTGTAGTCACTTAGCTGACAAATGCTTAATAGATTGTGATTCAGACCTTTAACTAATAAAACATTTTTCATAGATAAGGAAGAAGAACTATTACCAACTGTGCCTGTACCAATGATCTGACCTTTCTGGTTCCCTCCAAAGCCAACCTTGCCTCCTTTCTTCAGAGTCAGCTTCTGGAACATTGATCTGTCTCCAGTCATATGCTTGGAGCATCCACTGTCCAGATACCATGCTTTGTTTTGCAGATCAGACCTTTCTTCTTCTGATACTTCACCGTCAGAGTCAGACTCAATGCTGTAATCAGATTTTGTACGAGCCTTCAGAGCAATTTCTATTTCTGGCTTGTTAAGACTAGCTGAATTGTTCTCTTGATTCTGCTTCGGCTGATACACCATGTTCCTCTGGTGATTCTGGAACTTATGGTGATTCTGGTAATTCTGCTTCTTTTGGTAATATTGAAGCTGATGTGAGTGATTCTGCTGTTTGTGGTTGAATCTCTGATTCTGATACTGATACTTGTTCTGGTTCGGGTTCTGGTTTTGGTTCCGATTCTGGTGTGAATTGTACTGACCAGACCTTCTTTCATCAGACTCATTTTGCTTCTGTCTGGTGGAAACTGGAACATACACCTTTTTCTGTTTGTGCATTGCCAGCATCCATTGACCAGGCACCATGATTGGTGTTTCCTTGTGGTTGCTTAGAATATCTGCAACATAAACAATTTTGTTCTTTGGTACCCAAAACTGGTTGGGTCCAGGTTTGTAAGACTTACAGGCCTCTTGTCTTTCCCAGATTTTATCATAGGACAAGACAATTTAGAATGACCCTTTTTAGCACAAATAATACACAGAACATTAGAATGAGCAGATTTAATTTCAACAACAGATTCAGTAAAACCTATTCCTCTCTTACCATTGTTCCTGATTCCATAAATCATGGAAGCATACTTACTTCTTTCCATACCATTTGCAATAAAGTTTTGAAAAGCTTGTTCATGCATATCAGATTCACAAACAATATTGGAAGTAGAGCAAATATTACTTTTAAGAGTTAGATTTTTAGAATTGAGTCTAGCAACTTCAGTTTTAAAATTAGTGTTTTCAGTTGCAAACTCAACATTCTGATTCTTTAAAATTTGTACTTTTTTGGTTAGAATTTTCTTTTCTTCCCTCAGAGTTTTCCATTTTAAAGAAATCTTATTGTTGACATTTAGAAAGTCTTTAAGAGCAGTAATCAATTCAGATTTAGTAAGATCAGAGAATACCTCTTTGTTTTCATCTTTTGAATCAGTTCCAGAGTATGTGCTGGATCCAAAACTTGAGTTGGTATGTGCCATCAAAGCCAATACTGCTTCCTCTTATGTGCTTCCAGACTTGCTGAAATGAATGATTTGTCCATTCTTCTTACCTTATGCTTTTCTTCCAGAGCTAGTACCTTTATGGAGTCCAGAGCTATCATAACTGTTTCTGCCTCTTCATCATCAGATGATTCCTCTTCTGAGTCAGATGCATCCCATGATGCCATCAAACCCTTCTTCTTGAATCTGGAACATTTCTTGTGATGCTTTCCTTTCTCCATGATTGGACATTCTAACTTGAAATGTCCAGGCTCATTGCATCCATAGCAGATGATACTTTTCTTGTTAGCTTCTTCTTTTCCTCTGTTGGAGTATTTGCCATTTTTCCTGGGAGCTTTCTTCTTTCTGTTTTGCCACATCTTTGCAATCTGCTTGGTTATGTAAGCAAGATCATCATCTTCACAATCACTATCCTCTGATTTTGATACAACATTTGCAGTTTTCTTCTGTTTTGACTTAAGGGCTAAAGTCTTCTTCTTCTTTGGTTCATCTGCATCCAGCTCTATTTCATGAGACCTGAGGGAGCTGATCAGATCTTCAAGCCTCAAGGTATTCAGATCTCAAGTTTCCTGTACTGCAGTAACCTTTGGTCTCCATTTGGCTGGCAAGCTTCTGAGGATCATCTTTACATGATCTGCAGTGGTGTAGCTTTTCTTTAATACTTTTAAAATTGATACCAGAATCTGGAATCTACATAACATTGCTTCAATGTCTTCATCCTCTTCCATCTTGAATAGCTTATACTGTTTGATCAGTATGTTTGCCTTTGCCTCTTGAACCTGTTGACTTCCTTCATAGGTCAGAACTAGACTGTCATATATGCTTTTTGCTGTTTCCTTGTTGGTGCATTTGTCAAATTCTTTAAATGTGATAGCATTGATTATGATGGTTCTGGACTTGTGATGCAGTTTGTATAACTTCCTCTAGTTGGGATTCATATCTTCTACATCCAGTTCATGACCAGCTTCATCTCCTGGTATAGTGGGTGTAGTGTAGCCTTTGACTACCAAGGTATAGAGATCAGGATCTTGGGAGATGAAGAAGCTTCTCATTCTGTCCTTCCAGTATTCAAAGTGATCTCCATCAAACAGTGGTGGCCTGTTGATGTTGCCTCCAAATTCTTCTTTGGATTCTGACATGTTGAACCCCCTTGGACCTTTCCTCAAACAATGTTAAGTGCTCAGCCTTGAGATCGAGCTCTAATGCCAATTGAAGGTGCAAACACGAGAAAGAGGTTGAATTGTGTTTGTACTACTTGAATTCTTTTTCTGTTTTTGATGATTATTTAAAATCTGATATATAAGCAAGTAGAATCAGCAGCGGATAAAGTAAAATAATCAACACAGATTTATCCTGGTTCACCATTAACTAGGCTACATCTAGTCCCTTCACCTTGAAGGATTTTTCCACTAATTCAAAACCTCTGAATTACAACAGCACTACTGACCCTCCAAGTTAGTCTTCCCAAACAGTCTAACAATCCTAGACTTTTGAGGAACACAACACCTTGACTTCACAAGTCAAGTCTTCTCCTACCAATCTGACAATTCTTTCTCAAAAGTCTTAAAAACATGATCTGGCTGGAAATTCATCTAAGTATAAAACATAAGAATTTTTCTTTCAAATGAGGATGTTTGTTTTACTTCAGCCTTGTGGGGTTTAAAAAATAACTTTAAAAGCAATTTTATAAAGTTATATTAAACATCCTAAATCTATGCAAAATTATTTCAACAAATGATACATGTACCTTTGATTTGTTAATGTTTCCAAACGTTATAGACACTCCAAACTTTTGTAATGAGAGGAGGCATCATACTTTTCCATTCATGTGTATTGAGCATGCCTTGTTCATGTATCAATATTCTTTCTTGATTATTGGATAGTGTTTCTGCATCACAAGTTAGTAATGACTTTGGTACCCATATTTGTTTGGGTCCTTGATGGTTAGTATATCTTTTTTTAGAAGATTTTTTAAAATTTGATCTCTTTTTAAAATAGCAAGTTGACTCGAAGTGGTCATTCTTGGAATAATAGGAACACTTTGTTGTTGGTTTTGAAGAAGGTTTGAAAATCTGAGTTTTAAACATCTTTGAAATTGATTTTGATGAAATTTTAGAACGTTCTCCTTTTTTCAAACTTTCTGAAGAAAGTTCTGTTTGTGTTCCATAACGTTTTCCCTTTTTACGGCTACCTAGAGAACGTTCTCCCTTTTTCAAGTTTCTTAGAGAAAGTCTTGTTTTTGTTCCAGAACGTTCTTCTTTTTTAAAGATACTTTCGTTCTTGATTTTTTCATCTCTTTTCTTAAAATAACATACAAATTCCATATGTCCAAATTTACTGGAATAATATGAACATTTGGTTTTGCATTTCTCATTTTTTCTTTTAGGAACAAAAAAGTTTTCATAAATCTTTTCTTTTTGAGTAGTTTTGAAACATAAATCATCTTTGTCAAATATCCCTTCTTCATATATCATGTTCTTTTCAAATGTTTCAGTGGTTTTTACAAAGTTGGTTAAATCATTTTTCAATTCATGAACTTTTATTTTTAAAGAGATATTTTCTTCTTTAGTTTCAAAACATTTTGGAAAATGATTTTTTATGGTTATCTCATTGAGAGTCTTTTGTTGTTCAACTATTTTTAAATGAGCTTGTTGCAAACTTTGAATGACTTTTCTGAGTTCATCATTCATAGCTTAGGCTTTCTCTTTTTCTTCTTTTTCTTTACGGAGTTGTTCTTTTAATAAACCATATTTTTGAGCAAGAAGGTTTGAATCACATAAAAGATTATAAAATTCTTTTTCCATTTCTTAACATAAAGGACAGAGTTCAGAGATGGTTACCTCATTATTTTCTAAGTTTTCCTTTAAGCACATGTTGGTTTCTGACATTACTTCTTCTTCCTGAATCTTTTCCTCTAATACTTGTAAGGTGCTCAATCTTTAGAGACCGAGCTCTGATACCAATTGAAGTAGCAATGTCAATTTACAAGAAACGGGGGTTTGAATTGTAAATTCGCCCTTTTAAAATTTCCTATTAAAAACTTAAGAAAATAACTCAAGATTGATCTTGGTTGTGAAAACAGAAAACAGAGAACGTTCTTGGTTAGTTAAAATCAACAGTTCAATTTATCTATTTAACTTGATAATTAAAAGACTGAAAATAAATAGAGATAAGGGAAGATATATCACACATAGATATATCCTGGTTCACCCAACCCGGGCTACGTCCAGTCCTCACAACGGTGAGATTTTCCACTAAGTGTTTAAAACTAGAACCTTCTTGGTTAACAACACCTAGCTCAGATCAACCTTGATCTATTACAAACTTCAATCATGTCCTCCCAGAAAGGAATTCAATCAGGTCACCTATCAACCTTGATAGGATTTTACACTTCACCTTTTAACCTTAAAAGGATTTTCTAAACAAACTACTCAAGCTATAAACACCTCTTATAGTTTTGAGTTTACACAATAATGATGTAGAGTGTTTCTACAGAATCTAATTAAATCTCAACTCTTGTTTGAGGTTTAGATTCATTACAAGAGATTTCAATAAGCTAATAACAATGCATTCGTGAATGAATGTTACTGATTTCTTGTGAGACTTTTCAAGTATGAATGTGAGTGATTGATGATATATCTTCGCACTTGAATGTCTTTGATTTTGGACAGAATTTGAGTATGCTCAACTCGTGTTTGAGATTAGATTCTTGACAAAAGAATTTAGTAGAATGATTCTGATATGAAGAAGAAAAACAGAACTGAATCTTTTGTTTGTGATTGAGAAGCTTTCAAGTATGTAGATGTATGTAAGTGATGTATTGCTTTGTACTTGAAGCTCTTATTTTTCCTTGAGCTTTGCCTTCCTTTTATAGTCTTTAGGAAGGTTGATGACAGTCAAAAGATCCGTTGGAAAGTGCTCTGTTGTCACGTGTCAGTTTGACCAAAGACCAGACTTTATGATTAAAAAATGTTCAAGTCTTTGAACATTCTGCATTCTGTTTGAATGAGCTGAGTTTTTCAATTCTTGATCAGATTTCCTTTGTTTAATGATCCTTTGTACTTCAAATATATTTGTTAATATCTTTGATTTGATATGGAGTTTTGATTATGTCAAAACAGTTTTGGAGAATGATGATGAACTTATGCAGAATGTTAATGAAAATTCTTGAGATTGATAATCAATCTAGAGTCCTAGTATTTGAACTTTCTGGAGATTGATAATCAATCTGGAGGTTCAGTTTTTATCATTCTGGATGTTTTCCTGATCTTTTCTTGGATCTGCTATGATGTTAATATACTTCAAGATCGTTCAACATTCTTGGTAGTCAAACTGGAGAAGGATGTAACAATGTTGGAGAATGATGTTCAGTATGCTGGAAAATGATTGTATCATTCTGGACTAATGTTATCATACTGGAGACTGATGATCATTCTTGACAGAAGATCATTTTGGACATTCTAATGTTCAAGAATAGACTTGGTTCTTCCTCTGAATGTATTTTCTGGAGGTATCCTCTGGTGACATCTTCTGGAGGTATCCTCTGGTGATGTAACACCCCGATTTTTAATAGCGCGAGTGTTTTTTTTTCAAAAACAAAAGAAATAAAATAAAACCACTCAATAAAGTAATACGTCGTAATACAAAACGACAAAAGTAATTAAATAATTACATCATAAATATAACCATTTAAAATAGTTTTGGGAAATAATATACAAATAGAAAATACACCAAGGCTATGAGACCAGTCACACAATGCTCATACCCCTGGGATATTCTCGGCAGACACCTGCACAAAAGTGCTGCTCAAAGAATGCTATCTCCCCCATGGTCATGTCAAAAAATTGGATCATGGACTCACCAACAACAGTCACTGTCAAAGTACGTCATATGTACAATCATCCCAAAATGAAATAAGTACAACCACCAAAAACACTAGGGCCGTATACAACAAAAACTAATATGATCATGCACTAACAACTACAATAGCAAGGGTTACCACCACACTCTCCATAAGTCTCTCCCGACACAGTATCTCACCTCGAAGTGACATCCTCCTCGTCATCAGCCATAGAAGGATCAGTCTCCTCAAAAGTCATATCTATCCATGATATAGTTCGCTTCGGCGGCGCTGGAATCTCAAAACAGTCCTCTACTGGCCTAGACTGACCTGGGTTGTCAACCCCCACTGGCATCGGCACCGCATCCCCTGCTACTATAGTAGGAGTCACCACGCCTACGGTGGCCTCCATCTCACCTCCATCTGCAAGACCCTCTACATCCGTAAACACCCCATTCGCCTCGAGTACCAAACCTGAAGGTACATGAAAGTCAATCCGCTCGTGAATGTGCTCCACATACGACACTGCCCCGACAATCCTACTAGTTCTCACCACCCTCCCCGTATAAGTAGCCCTACTTGAGATGGGGTCGTATACCCAAACAGTCGGCGTATGACGATCAGGGAAGTCTAACACGTCTCCGTCGTCAGGGTAACCGTCGGTGGTACGAACTTGGGTATCATCTGAGGGCAAAGCCCAACTTTTCCACAATAATGTAAAGGGTCACCAACTGAAAATAACAGTTAAAAGTTAACAATTATGTCAAGGACAACAATACATACATAGTAGTTCCAGCAAGATAACAACATTGACAAGATAAGTATACCCACTTATTGAAACTGTATAACATCTAAGTTTTCGTTGAAACAAAAGATTTAAAATACAGATCATGTTGCAAGCCCAAGTACAATCAACAATCACAACAACTTATTAGAAACTTAGAATTTAAGGTACTTGCACACATCAGCTCACATCAATCATGACTCGCATGTCAAACACCCTAATGCAATGCGTATATGCCAATGCACATGATCTCGGAATTCTCAAAACAAAACCCTCCACGAGGGGTGTAAATCATAATTGTACCGCCTATCACAGGCCTTAGTACTAATTACCATGGTGCAGTCTCTCACGGACTAGCATGATTTACTTAAAGTGTAGACTATCATAGGCACTACACATAAGTTAAATATCCATAAGAATAAGATGAAACCACCCCGTAGCCCATCACGGACACTACTTAACTTCGTGGCCCATCACGGTCACCACTTAACGACAAAACTGTTGGAACCAAGTTGGTTCTATACTTAGAATTTTGATAATTACAAAAGTACTTTTATGTAATCTTATTTTTGACTTAGAATAATAATGAAAAATGCCACCAGAAGATGACGTCACCAGAGGCAGAAGATGACGTCACCAGAAGACAAAATCAGAAGCAGAAGATGAGGACACCGGAGGATAAAATCAGAGAATGACACCAGACGATACACCTCCAGAAAATATCAGAGGATGTCATCAAAGGCAAAACATCAAAGGACAAATAACATCATAAGAGGATATCTTTCTTGGTCCAGATCAGAAGGAAGCAGAGTCTAGAAGGAGACTTGGTCCAGACTAGATGGAAGCTTGTCAAAGGGAGACTTGGTCCAGACCAGAAGGAAACATAAGTCAAACTTGGTTCAGACTTAATCCTGACCAGAAGATAGCATGGTCGTGAATATAAGATTCAATCTAGACTTAGTCCAGACTTGGTCCAGATCAGAGGGTAAATGTTCAGATAGAAAGATCAACGGTCCAGATTAAAGTATCATGATCCATTGTTGGCCGAGATAAGAGGATCACAGAATTGGCGCAGATCAGATTACATAGTCCAGAGTTGGTCGAGATCAGAGGATCATACGATCCAGATTTTAATCATGATGAAAATCAGTGAAGACTTGATTAAAATTCGAAAAAGACTTGATTAAATTTTGATAGAAATTTGATCAAAGTATTAAGGGGATTTAATACAAAAATAAATTGAAGCATTAAGGGGATCAAAGTATTAAGGGGATTTGATACAAAGTATCAATCAAATGATTTCAGCTTTGTACAAATTTTTGTAGAACAATATGTAATATAAACTTTCAATACAAAAGTGAATTTTGTAAAATTTGCATCGGTTAAAACGTTAGTGTAACTTTTTTTGTGAGAACAAAAAGGTAGGCTTAGGGCCTCATTAAAACCTCTAAGACCAAAACCCCTAGGAAAAGGGTACCATTCATCGCTGATATATTGCAACTAGGCACAAGCCAAATCAGATACACTTAATTTTTTTGATTTGTGAGTGTGTGCCCAAATATTTTTAGTTTGGGTTTGTGTCCATACAAAATTTACTCTCCACCCCATATTTTGTTCAAGCATGTTAAAAACACTGTCAACCATTTTTTTTATAAAGAAAGTGATCCATTTGTATATTAGGCAATTTATTGTCCTTTTTTTGGTTCAAATCTATTACTTTATTATAATTATCATTTTTATTATTATCAGGGATCAAATTACACCAATGTAATGTTACATCAACGTTACATTGTATTGAAAGTTTATATCATATAAATAATTCATGTAAAATTTTTTAAAAATCTAAAATAATTTGATATGAAATTGAAATACATAAAAATTAACGTCATATATGTTTTTATTAAATGTCGTTAATCTTTATGAGTTTCAATTATCAATCAAATGATTTCAGTTTTGTACAAATTTTTGCATGAATGATCTATATGACATAAACTTTCAATCTAACAGTGTATTTTATAAAATAAATTTGTATCAGTTAAAACTTTACTGATTGGTGTAACTTTATTGTGTGAACAAAAAGGCAGACTTGGGGCCTCATTAAAACCTCTAGTAACAAAATCCCCTTTAGAAAAGATCCTAAAGAGGAAAAGAGTACCCTTCATTAGGGGTGTTCATGGTACAAAAACATAATCGCATTGGACCACATTAATGATTTGGTTCAGTTTTTGAAAACTACTTTCAAATCAAGTTCAGTGTAGTTCTAAACCGTTTTGAAACTGGTTTATAAATATAAACCACTTTGATATTTTGAACAATTTTTTAGCTAAAATCGGTTTAAAACTAGTTATTTGGAAAAAAGAATTTTGAAATTCTTTTGATAAAAAAATATTGATTTTTTCAAGAAAAATTATTTTAATTATTTTTTGAGAAAAAAAAAATTTTCGAAAAAATATTTTGAGAATTTTTTTTCGAATTAAATAGATAACAAAAATTTCAAAAAAAAATCGAAAATTTTCAAGAAAAAAATGTTTTAGATTTTTTTCTCAAAAATTTTTAAGAAAAATTATTAAATTTTTTTTCGAAAAAAAGTGTTTCGGTATTTTGTATATTTTGTTTTTAGAAAAACAAATTTTAAAAATTTTGTAAAAACAAAAATCTTAATTAAAGTTAAAATATTTTAAAACTGTTAAAGTGGTTTTTGAATTAAATTTGGTTAATTGAATTGTTTTAATTATGTAGTTTAATTCATAAATTATTTAAATGATTTAGTTTATTATGATGCAATACAATGCAGTTTATCAATATAGTACAATTAACCATTTATTTGCAGAGCTATGCCCTTCATGCTCAATATGTTGCAACTAGACACAAGCCAAATCAAATACAATGAATTTTACAATCCGTTGAGAGGGCCTCATGTTCCACTACTCATTTTGTTTATCCAAAGCTAATCTTGCTAATTGATGGGCTACACTATTACCCTTTCGGTCCACCCAAATACACCCAACTCCATTCAACATATGCATTTCCTTCCAACTTCTTTCAGCAATGAATCCCTAGTAAGTGCTGGGGAAGATCTTGTCATGCACCACTTTAATCAGGTTTGCTGAATCTGATTCAAAAACCACTCCCTGATAATGACGATTTAGCGCAAACTAAACTGCATTTTGGAGACTCGTCGCCTCTGCCTCCGTAGCATCTTCAAAGTCTTCCATGAGCCACATTTGCACCGCAATGAACTCGCCATGGTGATCCCTCATAACGATTCTGATTTCTCGCTTCCCATCTCCAGGTAGGTGCAGCATCAAAGTTAATTTTGATATTGTTGTGTTGAGGTGGGCACCATCTAGTTATGTCGTTGCTCACATTTGTGTAATGTTGTCGTTGTTGCTGATGAGGAATGTTGCTGGCATCGAGAATGGTATTACGAAAGGCTTGAAGGGACAACGTTGCTATGTTGATGGAGATTTGCGCAGGTTTGTTTATTTTTTCATACAACATTTTGTTTCTTGCTAGCCATATTCCATATATTCGAGCCACTGCTAGCTCACTACTTTCACTAGAAGCTTGCATAAAGAGATTTTCAAGCCAAGGGATGAACAAAGTCTGAGCATCCTACTGGAAATTGATATTCAGAGGGGATGCAAACCAAATTTGGGTTGCCCACATACAATCCTAAAAGGTGTGGTTGAGGAATTCTATTTGTTTCATGCATCTGGGATATATATGTGGACGATTAACCTCTTTTTTCCGATGTTAACTCTAGTAGGGACAATGTTGTGTAGGATACCCCAGATGAGGTGAAGCTGTTTAGGAGGGTTATTTAAAGATCATAACTTGGTCCAAACAGTAAATTATTGTTTGCTATTGTGAGGAGAATTCTGTTAAGTATCTTTCCAATCTTGAATGACATGGTAACCAGATTTAATCGTGTAATTTCCATCCTTTGTTTTACCCCAAATAATTTTGTCTGTGTGGGAGTTAGGAATCAGGGGTATTTGACATATATGTCTAGCCTCAAAAGGGAGGAAATTATCAATAATTAAATCCTCCTTCCAAGTCTTAGCGTCCTAGTTGATTAAGTCCTTCACCAAATTAAGTAGACATTTGTCCTTTTTCCTACTCCACGTCTTGTATCAGTTTTGGTATGGCAACCAATTATCATCCCAAATATTAGTGGTGGCTCTATCTCCAATACTCCAATAACTTCCTTTTTTTTTTTTTAATGATTCATATGACTTGTTGTTGGATAGTCCTCCAAGAGTAGCTAGGATTTTGTCCCTGTTTAACATTCAAAAAAGAGGTGTTAGGATAATATTTATCCTTAAACAATTTTGAAATAAGAGACGCCCTGTTTGGGATGAGCCTCCAACTTTCTTTTGCCAACAAAGCTTGGTTGAAATCTCTAAGATTCGTAAGACCCATTCCTCCATTAATCTTTTGTTTGCACAAGTTATCCCACTTGATCTGATGTATTTTCCTTTCATCGTTTTTACTCCCCCACCTAAATCTACATATCATATTCTCTGTTTGGTGGCAAATGCTTTTAGGGAGTAGAAAATAACTCATAGTGTAGGTGTGAATAGCTTGCGCTGCCGCTTTAATAAGAATCCTATGTCACACAAAGGATAGATGTTTTTCCTTCTAACTTGAGTTTTTTCCAAACTCTATCTTGAAGTTGGTTAAATAATTATTTCTTTATTATTTCGATCATAGTAAGGAGACCATGGTACTTGTTAAAATTGTCCACCATATTAAATGGCAGTCTTTGATAGATTTGGTTTCTAGTATGAGACTCCATTGTCGTGCTGAAAATCATTTCTGATTTGTCATGGTTAATTAGATGCCTCAATGCTTCTTGTTAGGAGGTGAGGATTTTAGCCATCTTCGTGGCCTCATCGTTATTAGCCCTGCAAAAAATTAAGTTGTCGTCAACAAAGAATAAGTGCGTAATTGCATGAGCGTGTCTGGAACTTTTAACACCATGAATTAGCACCGTAGTGTGGGCTTGGTTCAAAAGGCCAGTTAACACCTCCACACATAGGATAAACAAGTAAGGGGATAAGGTGTCTCCTTATCAAAGTCTTCGTTGAGGACTAAAAGGATTAGAGATATTTTTGTTAATAAGAATAAAGAAAGTAACAGTCGAGACACAACCCATAATTGTATTAACCAACTTGTAAGGGAAACCCACAGACATCAAAGTGTGGCAAAGGAAGGTCTATTCCACTTTGTCATATGCCTTAGCGATATCCGCTTTGATACCAATAAAGCCTTTCTTCTCCTTGATGTTATGTCTCATATGATGGAAAAGCTCAAAAGCAATCAAGGCATTGTTAGTGATTCATCTATTAGAAACAAAGGCCCTTAGGTTTTGACTACTATGAGCTTTTTTATGACTCTAACTATGCGTGAATTTCCCATCCCACGAAATTTCCACGATAGGAGTTCATCGGTATCGGTTGGCCTACTTAATAGTGAAGTAGTAATTTACAAGAAAGGGGGTTTGAATTGTAAATTTATCTTTTAAAAATTCCTGAAACAAATTAACTCAAGATTGATCTTGGTTGTAAATAAAAAAAACAGAGAACATTTTTGGTTAGCTGAAAATAACACTTTTATCTTATCTATAGAACTTGATATTGAAATGCTTAAATGTAAATAGATAAGGGAAGAGATATAACACACATATATATTCTTGTTCACCCAATACGGGTTACGTCCAGTCCTCACAAATGTGAGATTTTCCACTAAGTGCTCAAAGTAAGAACACTTTTGCTTTCTTACACAACTTTCTTCAGATCAATCTTGATCTACTACAAACCACTACCTTTCAAACCAGAAAGGATTTTTACTGATCTACCTTTCAATCGTTAGAAATGATTTACAAACTACCTTCTTAAAACATAGAGGGATTTTCAACAACTTCTCAAGACTAGTTCAACACACTTTGTGTTGAGATAACAATGAAATGTAAAGAGTATGATAGAATCTAATTATCCTTAACTCATGTTTGAGTATGGATTCTTATCTTTGGAACTCAGTAGAGATCTTGGAAGTCAATAGTGATTGAATGTTACAGTCACTGAGAGCTTAACAGAAATTTAGAAAGATATTTGAAAAGCTTAGAGACTCTTGAATCTGACTGTAAATGATGGATTGCTTGCTTTCTTGAGTTCTGATCTTTTCCTTCATCTTGAGGTCTTGTTTATAGGCTTCAAAATAGCTTATGACAGCTCATTTGCCTGTTGGGAACAGTCCAACTGTCCTATGTCAGTGAGTGGGTGAGATCAAGTAAAAAACAAGAATATTCTTCGATTCTGGGCATCCTTGCTTTTGAAGATCAAGAACAGTCTTCGTTCTTGCTCTTGTGGTAACTGAGTTTTGTCTTAATAGAATGTATCCTTTTCCTTTGTGTTTGTAGAGTAATCTTCCAACATTAGTCTTTTATTGATCATTTGAGAAAACATGTTTGGAATTTGAACTACAAAATCTGAACTTGACTCTGTTTTGTGTTTTTGCATTTCTAGAGCACTTGGAGAACGTTCTTCGTTTTTCTTCAAAAATTGTCCAGAACGTTCTTGTTTTCTCTGTCTCAATTTGTTTCTTCTTTAATATGATCTGGTTTGAGTTTCTTGATACCTATCTTGTTTAATAAACACAAGCACACATATTAAATACAAAAATGCTTAGAATGATAATTATAATTCTTAATAAATATTTGTTTATCATCAAAAATATTTAATTTGAGATTTTGTCTCAACAATCTCCCCCTTTTTGATGATGACAAACATGTTAATTGAGACCATGTTTTGGAGCTAGCTTGGTTGTCATCCAGTCTCTTAGAATGGCTTGTTCTTTATCCTGATGTATCTGCCTCGCCAAGATGGTCTGGAGAGAATCAAAGATTGCTTTGTTGGTTTTTGAGCTTTGTGTTCCATCTTTGATTTCTTAAGAGGGGGCTGAGCACTTTTTGGAGTGGACATGGTAGTATTTTGTGAAGGGGCAGCAGTGGTACAAAAGGTGGAAAAAGTGGCAAGAGAGGAAGAGACTTGTGGCAAGGAGTTAAAAGTGTTGAAGTTGGAAGGCACAGATGGACCATCTTCTAGAAAAGCTAAATATTGGCTAATGCCAAAAATTGAAGAGCATGTTTTTTGGGGTGAGACAAACATAGGTGACATGATAGATGTATGTTGTTCAGGCAGGGGTGGACACAAATTCTAAAGGGATGAGCTTGGAAAGGTTTGGGGTGCAGTAGCAGTTGTGTTTTGATCAGCTTGTGGTTGAGAAGGAATGGGAACATTCTGTTGAGATGGAGAACGTTCTTCAGCAACTGGAGAATGTTCTGCCTTATCAGGTGAGGCTGTTTTTTGTGTGGATATGGAGTGGTGAATGGACCTTTTTCTTTTTCTTTTAATTGATAGTGGAGTGAAGGTTAGTGTTGGTAATGAAGCAGATTGAAGTTGCTTCATGTGAGAGATATTTCTTAGGGAGAATTTGGATAGCATGATGTCAGAAGATTCTGTATCCAAGGGAACAACAAAGAATCTATTTTTTTAGAAACGACCATACCATAAGGAATGGTGTTCCTCTTGTAATATTTGTTTATTGCAAACATCATATGGTGGATAATCAGATGTGGCAAGTTTAGCTTCTTCTTATGAAAAAGGTGATAGATGACAAGAGCGTCATTATCAGACACAAATTCATAGCTACCACATCAGGTAACACAATGTTGGCTGATACTATTGAGGATTTTAGGAATGGGCTTCAAATCAGCTGAGAGAAAGTTTGTTGATTCAGCAGCAAAGAGTTCTTGAAATACATTATCCTTTGAAATCTCTAGGGCTGACTACCAGTCTTGACTAAAGACTTCATGTCCATTAGAGGATAAATGAAGAATTTCAACAATGGTTAATGGCGTAAGATGTATTTCAATCCCCTTAATTTTTTAGACTATTAGGGATTTATCTGGGAAACATTCAACCTTACAACAAAAGGCTCTCATGACCTCAGGGTAGTAGCAGTAAGAGATTTGGAGGAAATCAGTCCATCCTAAAGCATCAGTGTGATGCTGGATGTAGGTTCCTTCAAACTACAGATTCTCAAAGACAAATACTCGACCAATGCTAATGGGTTGCTGAGCCCACTTGTCATTGTAAATTTTCTGCATTTTGAGGAAAATCAAAGGACGAACCAAGGTTTTAGAGGATGATGGTTTGGTGGATGCTTTATTTTTAGGGTTTGGGTTTTTCTTCAAAGAACGTTCTGGGTTTGGAGATTTTGGTGGAGAACGTTCTGGGATTTTGACAACCTTAGGGTTTTTCAATTTTCTTGAAGTCAGGAAGTCAGACAAAGTAGAGGAAGACTTGAATGATGGTTTTGGCTTGGGTTTGATGGTATTTCTTTGGAAGGAGTTTTTTCGGGTGTTTTGGTTTTGAAGGGTGTTTGAGTTTTTGGAGTTGTTTGAGTTGTTAAAGGTTTTGAAGGTTGTGGTGGAGTTGGTTCTGAGATGGGAGTTTTTGGTAATGGTGTGGAGTCAGGGTCATCGTCGAAGATGGTATATATCTTTTGGTCTGTTGTTTTAGGTTTAGAGGTACCAATGCCGACGAGTATGCGCATTGAACGACGTTTGGATAATGGAGGTTTTGGCCGTCGTTTGTATGTGTTTTTTAGGTGAGGTGGAGTCTGAGTAGAGAGGGGAGGTTCACATTGATATAGTGGTGGAATAATTGTTGAGAGAAGTAGGAGAGGAAAAACGATTGGGGATGATTCTCTGAAGGATGACATTGGATCAGAAAAGGTTGTTTATGATGAGGAGTGGGGAGGTGTTGGTCTAGGTGGTAGTGAGGGTGAACGCGTTGGAGATGGTGAAGGAGATGATGATGATGTTCTGGGATTTTTTCTAGCTGAGCTTTTTGTTCTAGCCATTTTGATCGTGAGTGAGAATGATGAAGGATTTTTGCAGAAAAAGTGTAAGGTCGTTGGTTAGTGAAAAAGGAAGAAGTGACTTTTGGTTTGATTGTGCAGTTGAGTAACACTATGTTGCTACGCGTGGTTAGGATTGATGGGACAAACTTGCATTGGGAATGAGGAAGTTGGCAGTGATGTGCGGCAGCAGTACGTGTGCAGAAGTTGACTTTTGAGATTTCTATCTTACTTAAAGAACGAAGAACATTCTTGAGCTTTTTTGCAAAAAGCCAGCCCAAACAGAGAACGTTCCGTTTTGCCCAGAATTTTCTGGCTTCAGTTTTGAGCAGAATTTTTGATGATTTTTAGTCGTTCTTTGATTATAATGAAGTTGTCTTCAACAATAGGCTTAGTGAAAATATCAGCAAGCTGATTCTTTGTATCAACAAAAATTAGTTCTATTTCCTTTTTATTCACATGATCTCTAATAAAATGATGTTTTATTTCAATATGCTTTGATCTTGAATGCTGATGGGATTCTTTGAAAGATTTATAGCACTGGTGTTATCACAGTAAATAGGGATTTTAGAATAACTTACTGAAAAGTCTTTAAGTTAGTTTTTGATCCACAAAACTTGTGAACAACAATTTGTTGCTGAAACGTATTCTGCTTCAGTGGTTGATAAAGCGATTGTGTTTTGCTTTCTACATGACCAACTTATCTAGGGGTGTATGCGGGTTGGGTTGAGCGGGTTTTGACAAAATCCGATACCCGACCCGATCGATTATCTTTAGGTTGAGTTAAGTTGTACACCCGTATTTTTTCATTTAACCCGACCTGATCAAGAACGGGTTGGGTTGGATTGAGTGAGTGGGTTGACATGTCGACCCGTGCCCATGTACATCCCTACTTGTTATATATCAATTTTTATTTAAAAAATTATAACTCAAATGTCACGACCACCCCTATGTCCCACAGAACCTCTGCCACTTAACCTATCATAATTTTTTAATAGTAGTGCTTCATTTATTTATTTTCAAAATACTTACTATTTTCAAATAAAATGCAAAAAAAAGTGTTTAATAGGTTTAAATGTAGAAACTTTAAACTAAATTCATCACATAAGCTTTCGCATAAGCATCATTTTGCTCATAAATTAGTATTTAACTCAAATGAATAATATTTAATTCAAAAATTTTGTATTTAACAAATGTAAATATTTAAACTAAATTCATCAATTCATACATTCATTATGCAAAACTATAACAAAATATAACATTTAAATAAATAGTATTTAACTCAAATTATATTGCTTTTTTGTAAGAGATAGTCTAAAAATTAGATACAAATTTTATAAGTAGGCATATACGAGATTATAAGGTCAAAACAAAACAATTATCAGTTATGAACACCTGTGATTGGGCTGCCAAACAAAATTTAAAAAAAAAATTATAGCTAGTTACCAGGTCGGGTCTACCGGTCGACGGGTTCAAATTGTTGAACCCATTACCCGAACCAAATATAAGCGGGTTTCAACAGATTGGGTCGGATCCGAAAATGATCGGGTACAGGTAAAAATCGGGTTAGGTGGTCGGCTTGACGGGTCGACCCGCGCCCATGTACACCCCTAAGGTTATCAAGGCTTCTCCTAGGAACTGTTATGCACCACTTGTGCTCTTCCTTTCAACTTTATCTCTAGCGTAATCTGCGTCACAGTAAGCTACAAGATCAAAGTGAGAACCTTTGCTATACCAAAGGCCAAGATCAGTAGTACCGACAAGATAATGAAAAATTCTTTTTATAGTAGTAAGATATGATTCTTTTGGTGCAGATTGAAACCTAGCACACAATCCTACTGCAAAAAGAATGCATGGTCTACTTGTAGTTAAATAAAGTAATGAACCAATCATTCCCCTATATTCTTTTTCAGAAATTGATTTTCCGGTTTCATCTTTATCTAGTGAGGATGATGGATGCATGGGAGTAGTCATGATTTTAGCTTCACACATCTTATATTTTTTCAATATTTCTTTTGTGTATTTTTCTTGACAAATGAATATTCCATCCTTGTGTTGTTTGATTTGTAATCCAAGAAAATATCTTAACTCTCCCATCATACTCATCTAAAACTCACTTTCCATTAAATTTGAAAAATCATCACACATTTTTTTATTAGTTAATCCAAAAATGATATCATCAACATAAACTTGTACGATGAGTAAATCAGTTTTGTTTGTTTTCTTGAAAAGTGTTGTGTCAATTTTTCCACGTGAAAATCTGTTTTTGATCAAGAATGAGCTTAATCGTTCATATTAAGCACGGGGAGCTTGTTTTAAACCATATAAAGCTTTAGTGAGTTTAAAAACGTGGTTTGGTTTATTTTGATCTTCAAAGCCAGAGGGTTGACAAACATATACTTGTTCATTTAAAAACCGTTTAAGAAGGCGCTTTTCACATCCATTTGAAAAAGTTTAATAAGTTTGTGAGATGCATATGTAAGAAGGATTCATATGGCTTCTAACCTTGCTACTGGCGCAAAGGTTTCATCATAATCTATTCCTTCTTGTTGGTTGTAGCCTTGGGAAACTAATCTTGCTTTGTTTCTAATTACCTTTCCTTTTTCATCAAGTTTATTTCTAAACACCCACCTTGTTCCAATGATGGATTGATCCTGAGGATCTAGAACAAGAGTCCAAACTTCATTCTTTTCGAATTGAAGAAGTTCTTCATTCAATGCCTCAATCCAAGATTGATCAATTATGGCTTTTCTGATGTTTTTTGGTTCTAATGGGGATAACATTGCCATGTTGATGTGAACATCATCCTTCAATGACAACCTTGTTCTAATGCCATCAACTGTATCACCAATTATTTGATTCTGAGGATGATCACCAACCAATTTCTAGCTTCTAGGAGGAGTTTGAAACGAAGATTGTTTATCAATCTCGTTTTCCTAGAGAAACAATCTGCTGTGACTGTCCAGATTGTTCTTCCTTCTCGTTGTCCTTTTTTCTTAGATCAAGATCATCAAACTCATCAAATAACACATGCATACCTATTTCAACAATTTTATTTTTTAAATTAAACACACGACAACCTTTAGATTATGGCATCAAACTTTCCCAAGTTATCTTTGTCATTTAAAATGTAACAATAGCAACCCAAGATGTGAAAATATGAGATATTGGGTTTTGTATTATTCCAGATTTCATAGGGTGTTTTGTTTATGATTTTTCTTATTAATACGCGGTTCAAAATATAGCATGAGGTGTTCATGGCTTCAGCCAAAAAATACTTTTCAACATTTGACTCTTCTAAGATTGTTCTTGTCATCTCTTGCAACATTCTATTCTTTCGTTCAACAACTCCATTTTGTTGAGGAGTTCTTGCACATGACAATTGTGAGAGATGCTAAGTTCGTCAATAAAATGTTTTGAAAGATGCGCTTATAAATTCTCCACCATGATATAGAGATTATGTTGGATTCCTTTTCATTTTGAACTTTTTTACATAATGTTTTGAAGGCAGTAAATGCATCATGCTTTTGTTTTAAAAACAGTACCATGTGTATCTAGAAAAATCATCAACGATGAAAAACCCATATTTCATACCTCCTAGGCTAATGGTTTTGATAGGACCAAATAGATCAATGTGAAGTAACTCAAGAGGTTTTTTAGTTGAAATGAACTCTTTTGCATGAAAACTGCTTTTAACTAGTTTTCCTTTTGCATAAGCCTCACATATCTTGTCCTTATCAAAATTATCTTGGGAAGTCCTCTAACCAAGTCTAACTTTGACAACTTTGAAATAGTTTTTAAACTGATCTGTCTAGCACGCTTATGCCATATCCATTTATCTTTGTTAATGGACATGAAGCATGATTCAGCTGGTGATTCTTCAATGTACAAGACATAGAGATTTTTCTTTCTGGATGCAGAAAATAAAATCTCTCCTGAATCTGCCATTTTGATTTCACATATGTTTGGTTTGAACACAACTTCGAAGCCTTATAACAGAGTTGGCTAATGCTCAAAAGATTGTGTTTCAACCATTCAACATACTGAACATCATTAATTTTGACATAATTTTCCTTACCTATTGTGTCTTTACCTTTAATCTTGGTTTGATCATTATTTCCAAATGTCACTGATCCTCCATCTCTTTTAGTGAAAGATAGAAAGCTTTGTTTATCTCCCGTCATATGCCTTGAACAACCACAGTCCAAGAACCATTACTTTTTCTTGACATTTTGACATCCATCATGCATAAGGTGTTATATTTTCTTTAGGTACCCATTTTACTTTGGGTCCTTCGAAGTCAATTTTAAAGCTTGATTTTCTAAAATAACATTTTGACTCATGATGGCCAAGTTTGGAGCAATGTGAGCATTTAATTGTTGGTTTTAGAGAGGATTTGAAATTCTGAGTTTTAGAAGTTTCTGAAACAGTTTTGGATGTGCCTCCAGAATGTTCTCCCCCCTTTTTGTTTTCTGGAGAATGTTCTGCTTTTGCTTCAAAACGTTCTTCCTTTTGTAAACTGCTTGAAGAACGTTCTTCTCTTAAATAACATTTTGACTCAAGATGTCCTATTTTGCTGCAATATGAACATCTTATTTTGCATTTTTCTTTTTTTTTTCTTTCTGGTACATAGAAATTTTCATACAGCTTTGTCTTTTTAGTTTTGTCAAAACCAAGACCAACATTATAAAAAATTCTCATTTGAGACCCCATGATTCTTTGAAACATTTCAGTTGCTTTAATGAAGTTAGACAAATCATTTTTAAGAATTTCAACTTCAGATTTAAGGAGATCATTCTCCTTTTGTATCAAAGAACATTCTCGATTTTCTTGTCTTTCATCATTAAAGTTTTTAGTCTGTGATTCTTTTAAATTTTGAATGATTTTCTTAAGCTCATCATTCATAACCTGGGTTTTCTCATTTTCTTCTTTTTCTTTGTAAAATATTTCATTTAAGGAAGTGCATTTTTGGATAAAAAGATTTGAGTCATTAAGTTATCAAATTATATTCCCATTTGTTCACATAAAATTATATTCCTCATTTTTTTCTATGCCTGCCATTAGACATATGTTGGCCTATTCTGTTTCCTCTATATCTGAATCATCAGAATCATCCCAAGTCACCATCATCGACTTCTTCTTGAAAGGAAATTTCTTTGGTGCTCTTTTTTTCAATGGGCATTCAGCGTTGTAATGCCCTTGTTTATTGCATCCAAAGCATGTGATTTGGCTTTTATCTATCTCAGTTTTGAGATTATCTCTCTTACTTGGAAATCCCTTTTTGATCTGCTCCCTTCTTCTCATCATTCTTTGAATTTTTCTTGTAAGGAGAGTTATTTCTCCATCTGCTTCTTCCTATCATCCTTCTTCAATTTCTTCTTCAGATTGTGATGGCATGCTTTCTTGAGAGGCTTTTAAGGCAATTGATTTGCCTTTCTTTGTTGGTTTGTCTTCCATCAGCAATACCTCATGTGCTCGCAAGGTTCCAATTAATTCTTCTAGCCCAAGTGTTTCAAGGTTTTTTGCTTGACTTATGGCTGTTATCATTGGTCTTCAAATAACTGGTAGACATCTCATGATTTTCCTTACTCGATCTTGCACAGAGTATGCATTGCCTAAGGATCGCATTTCATTAACAATCTATAGTTTCTCCTTCATTGATTTCAAACAACTCAAACTTTCTTATGCCTATGTCGATTCTTGTTTCCTTTACATGACTAGTTCCTTCATGATGCATCTGCAGTGTGTCCTACACCTTTTTTGCAGTGTCACATTCATCGACTCTCTCACTCACTTCCCTGCTTAAGGCAAGTGATATAAATAATTGAGCTTTTGAGTTTAGGAGTACCTTAGATTTTTCTTCTATTGTCCAATCGGTTTCTTTCTTTTCAGCAGATGTTGGATCATTTTGATCAACCCTTGGTATGTAATCTCCTTCTGTAATGATGCGCCACATTTATGTGTCTTGTGACTTTAGGAACAACTGCATTTTGTTTTTCCAGAAGTAGTAATATGAGCTATCAAAGTAGGGTGGTCTATTTGATGACTCTCCTTCAGCAATGTACTTAGCTTTTAACATTTTCTTCCTAGATCTTTTCTCTACATTGTTTAGGTGTTGATTTTAGAGATCGTGCTTTGATGCCAATTGAAGTAGCAATTTACAAGAAAGGGGGTTTGAATTGTAAATTTATCTTTTAAAATTTCCTGGAAAAAATTAACTCAAGATTGATCTTGGTTGTAAATCAGAAAAACAGAGAACGTTCTTGGTTCTGAACCAGAAACGAAGAACGTTCTTGGTTATTTGAAAATAATAGTTTCAGGAAGGAAAGCACGCAGAAGGAAGAATGATCAAAGCAGTCATTCAGGCAAGTCTAGAAGCACATCAGAGGAAGCAATTCTGGCTCTGATGGCTTATACCAACTCAAGTTCTGGATACAGCTTAGGCTCTGGAACAGATTCAGAAGATGAAAACAATGAGGTATTTTTTGATCTCACTAAATCTGAATTAATTGATGCTGTAAAAGATTTTTTAAATGCAAACAATAAGATGTCTTTAAAATTGAAAACTCTTAGGGAAGATAAGAAAAATCTGACCAAAGAAGTCCAAGTTTTAAAGAATCAAAATTCTGAGTATGCAACTGAAAACAAGGATTTTAAAACTGAAGTTGCAAGACTCAAATCTGAAAACCAAACTCTCAAAAGTAATATTTGTTCCACCTCCAAAACTATTTGTGAATCTGATATGCATGAGCAATTTTTTCAAAACTTTATTTCTAATGCAATGGAAAGAAGTAAATATGCATCTATGATTTATAGAAACAGTAACATTGGAAAGAGAGGTCTTGGTTTTACATAAACTATTGGTGAAACTAAAACAGTTCATTATGATGTTTTATGCATTGTTTGTGCTAACAAAAGTCACTCTGAATTATATTGTCCAATGGTAAAATCTAAACAAGATCAGAGAGCTGTTAGAACTAACAAATCTGGACCCAATCAGTTATGGGTACCAAAAGATCAAATTGTCTATGTTGCAGATATTCTGAGCAACCAGAAGGAGACACCAACAATGGTGCCTGGACAATGGATGCTGGCAATGCACAAGCAGAAAAAGGTTTATGTTCCTGCTACAACCAGACAGAGGCAATCTGAGTCGGATGGAAGAAGGTCTGGTCAACCAGAACCAGAACTGGAACCAGAACTGAAACCAGAATCAAAACTGGAACCAGAACCAACACTGGAACTAGAATCAGAATCAGTACTGGAACCAGAACCAGAACAGGTATCAATCTCAAAGGTTCAGGTATGATCATCAAAATTACTTCAACTATCAGAATCAATATAACTACAGGAATTATCAGAATTATCATATTCATCAGAATCATCCAAATCCCCAGAATTATCAGATTCATCCAAATCACCAGAATAATCAAGGTTATCATAATCACCAGATTCATCCAAGTTACCAGAACCAAAACATGTTCGTGAATCATCAGAGGAACGTGGTTTATGAACCAAAGCAGAATCAAGGAAACTGCTCAAACAGGCCAGAAATAGAACTGGCTATGATGGCTCGAACTGAGTCTGACTCTGACTCTAATTTTGACAGTGAAGCAGCAAATTCTGATAAGCAGAAAGAGAAGAATCAGAACCAGGAGAACACTCCAATCAGATTGATCAAAACTACAAACCTGTATGGAATTCAAAATTCTTCATCCAGACCCACTAATCAAAGAACATTCAAAAGTCAGAATCTGAAAACCAGTAAAAGAAGAAACTAAAGGGTTTTCAGAGGGAAAATGAAACTATGACATACATGTGATATGTTTTGTGTTAATTTTATGTTTACTGTGATAACCAGAAGCTTGATCTTAAAAATCAAAGCTAGATAAGTACTTGCAGGAACTAAGTGATCCAAGTAATCTGAACAAGTTCAGTTGAAACAGTAAAACCAGCTCAGTGGTTTCAAAAAAAAACAAGCAGAAACCACCAGAAGAAGAATTAATGGTTTGGTTGTATTTAGTTCAATTATTAATTATTAAAATTTGTATTATGACAAACAGCTTGACCTGAAAAGTCAAAGCAAGATGAAACTGATGCAGGTTGACCAGAACAAAAGGGAGCAGAAGCAGAAGTAGAAGAAACAGAAGTACCTAGAAAGGTAGAGGATACAAGCAAGTCAGCAACACATGACAAATCTTCAAAAGATAAATCTGATCAAGTCAGAAATAGCCAAGATAAGTCAAAAGAGAAATCTGGATGTTTACCAGAATCAGAAGTTGTTACAGATTTACCAGAACCAGAAGTTGATTTATTAGAATCAGAAGTTATTACAGATCTTCCAGAACCAGAAGTTGATGCAGACCAACCAATGTTGATGAAGCTCTGGCAGAGAAAGGTTGGATACTTGCAATGCAAGAAAAGCTGAATGAATTTCAAAGGAATGATGTTTGGGATCTGGTATCCAGAACAAACAAAAACATTATTGGAACCAAGTTGGTGTTCAGGAATAAACTCAATGAAAAAGGTGAAGTGGTAAGGAACAAAGCCAGACTTGTAGCTCAAGGATACAGTCAACAGGAAGGTATTGATTACACTGAAACTTTTGCTCTAGTGGCCGGGTTAGAAGCAATTAGAATTCTTTTATCATTTGCTGCTAATCATGATATAAGTCTGTATCAAATGGATGTTAAAAGTGCATTCTTAAATGGCTATATAAGTGAGGAAGTCTACGTCAAACAGCCCATTGGATTTGAAAATTCTGATTTTCCAAACCATATTTTTAATCTTAAAAAATCTTTATATGGTTTAAAACAAGCACCAATGGTATGGTATGACAGACTTAGTAACTTTCTGCTTAAGAATGAATTTTATAGAGACCAGATTGATAATACTCTATTTAGGAAATCCATTAAAAATGATATTTTGATTATTCAAGTTTATGTTGATGATATCATCTTTGGATCCACTAATGGCACTTTGTGCAAGGAGTTTTCTGACCTAATGCAGAAAGAGTTCCAAATGAGCATGATGGGAGAACTTAAGTTCTTCTTGGGAATTTAGATTCACCAAGGTAAATCAAGTATACTCATTCACCAATCTAAATACACTAAAGAACTTCTAAAAAAGTTCAAGATGAGTGACTGTAAGCCTATGGCCACCCCCATGCACCCAACCTGCTCACTTGAGAAAGATGAAACCAGCCAAAAGGTAGACCAGAAAACATACATATGTATGATTGGATCCCTTCTTTATCTAACTGCTTCTAGACCTGACATTTTGTTTAGTGTTGGTGTCTGTGCCCGTTTTCAAGCTGACCCTAGGGAATCCCATTTAACTGCTGTCAAAAGAATCTTGAGATACCTTAAAGGAACCACCAACCTTACCTTGTTATACAAGAAAACTCCCACCTACAAACTAAGACGTTTTTGTGATTCTGACTATGCTTGAGACAAGTTGGAAAGGAAAAGTACAAGTGGCAACTACATATTCTTAGGTGATAATTTGATCTCTTGGTCAAGCAAAAGACAAAGCACCATTGCCATGTCAACAGCTAAAGCTGAGTATATATCAGCAGCAGGATGCAGCTCACAGTTAATCTGGATGAAACATCAACTTGAAGATTACAACATCTTTGAAACCAATATCCCTTTGTTATGAGATAACACTTCAGCCATAAACTTAACCAAGAACCCTATCTTACACTCTAGAGCCAAACACATTGAAATAAAACACCATTTCATTAGGGACCATGTTCAAAAAGGGACTTTAAGCATCCAGTTTGTGGACCCTGATCATCAATGGGCTGATATCTTCACCAAAGCATTACCTGAAGATAGGTTCGAGTTCAGCAAGAAGCATATCAACATTATCTCCATATCTAACTAGCTCAAGTAGTCATCTTAGGAGTTTTAATTTTCTTGTAATTTTACTTTTCTTGTTTTTACTTTCTGTACTTTGTAAAGAGAAAAACAAAAATACAAAAATAGTAGGACCTCTTTTTGGCTGATGAAAAAAAGGGGGAGAGAGAGAAACAGGGAGAAATAAGTAGAAAATGAGAGATAAAAAGAAAGGAGGAGTGAAAAAGAAAGAGTTGAAAAGAAAAGATGAGTGAAAAAGAAAGAGATGAAAAAAAGAAGGAGTTGAAAAGGAGAGGAAACAGGGAGAGAGAAAAATAAAGAGAGAAAAAGAAAGAGTGAAAAGAGAATGAGTTGAAAAGGATAGGAAATGTGAAGAGAGAAAAGAAAGAGAGAATAAAGAAGGAGTTGAAAAGGATAGGAGAAGAGAAGAAAAGAAAGAGTGATTTAAGAAGAAGTTGAAAAGGAGAAGAAAAAGTCATTATTAGACTTAGGGGGAGAGATTGGTCTGAGGGGGAGTATTTCAAGTACTTCGAATTTTTTCAAGTTTTTCAAAGTCTTTTTTAAGTTATAAACTAATAAAATAAGTTAAGATTTTGTCTTCATCAAAAAGCGGGAGATTGTTGGAACCAAGTTGGTTCTAAGTACTTAGGATTTTGATGTTTACAAAAGCACTCCATGTAATCTTATTTTGTACTTAGAATTAATATATTAAATGCCACCGGAAGATGAAGTCACCAGAGGTAGAAGATGAGTAACAGAGGATAAAATCATACCAGAGGATACACCTCCAGAAGATACCAGAGGATGCATTCAGAAGGCACCAGAGGATACACCTCCAGAGGAATATTAGAGGATGTCAAAACATTATCAGAGGATATATTTTCTGCCCAGATCAGAAGGAAGCAAAGTCCAGAAGGAGCCCTGGACCAGACCAGAAGGAAGCCTGCCAGAGGGAGACTTGGTCCATACCAGAAGGAATCACAAGTCAGACTTGGTCCAGACTTTATTCTGACCAGAAGATAGCCTGGTAGTAATTATAAGAATCAGTCCAGACTTAATCAGAGCTTTAGATAACTGGTCCAGAACAAATGACTTGGTTCATATTTGGTTCAGACCAGAAGATAGCATGGTTCAGAGTATAAAACTAAGTCAAGATCAGAAGAAATGATTGTCCAGATTTAATCCAAACTTGATCCAGATCATAAGGTAAATGTCCAGATTAAAATATCATAAGTCCATATTTAATTTCAGTTCAATCCAGACTCAGTCCTGAATTGGTCCAGATCAGAGGGAAAATGTTCAGATCAATGGTCCAGATTTAAGCATCATGGCCCAGTGTTGGCCGAGATCAGAAGATCAGACCATATGGCCCAGTGTTGGCCGAGATCAGAAGATCAGATCATATGGTCCAGTGATTGGCCAAGATCAGATGATCAGAACGTGTGGTCCAGTGTTGGCCGAGATCAGAGGATCACAGCAGATCAGATTGTATGGTCCAGATGTGGATGAGATCAGAAGATTAAACGGTCCAGATTTAATTATGATGATAATCAGTTAAGACTTGATTAAATTCGAATAAGACTTGATTAAATTTTAATAGAAATTTGATCAAAGTATTAGAGGATTTGATACAAAAATAAATTGAACTCGTGTGGGAATTCATAAGCTATTGGCGGGAAGAAAGATTTGGTCCAGAATTAATCAAGAACATGATTGGCCAAAGTTATTTTTGAATGCAAATCTAAAGCTAAAAAGATATGTTTTTTATTTAAGTGAAACCCAATTAGCCAAGTTATTTTTGCAAGAGTATCTGGCAAGATACAGCTCGATCTTAAGCATGGAAGAGACCCTAATTAATCATCTATAAAAGGAGGCTCAAGGAAGAAGACTCAGCATCGAAAATACTTGAGAGTCATACACTTCCAAAAGCAAAATACTTGAGTTTTCAGTGAGGTCAATTGTGAGTATCCGCTTTCCAGAAGCAAGTACTCTAAGTTTTCTTTCCCTTGTGTTAGATCTAAGTTGTTGAAGTAGAGTCTACAATCTGAAGGAGTCAGAAGGAGTAGTTGATTACTTAGCAATTAGATTCAAGGTTCTTTTCCTCAAAAGTCTAGGATTGTTAGACTGTTTGAGAAGACTGACTTGGAGGGTCAGTGGTATTGTTGTAATTCAAGGTTTTTGAATTAGTGAAATCCTTCAAAGTGAAGGGACTGGATGTAGCCTAGTTAACGGTGAACCAATATAAAATTATGTGTTTTATATTTACTTTATATCCGCTGCTAACTCTGTTTTATTCATACATCAGGTTTTGTTATAAAACTGCAAAAACAGAAAAACTAATCAAGTTAGTCAAACACAATTCAACTCCCCTTCTCGTGTTTGCACCTTCAGATATGTCCAGGTTCGTTGCATCCATAGCAGATCATGCTTTTCTTGTCATATTTATCATCAGTTCCTCTGTTGGATTGCTTAGAATATCTTTGGGGAAAATTCTTTTTTTTGCTGTGCCATATCTTTTGAATTTTTCTGGATATGAAAGCAATCTCCTCTTCCTCTGAGTTCAGATTCTGATCATCTAAATCATTATCTTCCGATTCTAATGTTGCTTTTAGAACCTTCTTCTACTTGGATTTCAAGGCTAGAGTCTTGTTCTTCTTCTTGGGCTTATCTTCTTCAAGCTCAATTTCATGTGATCTGGGAGCACTGACTAATTCTTCTAGCTTTAGAGTATTCAAATCCTTTGTTTCCTGAATGAAAGTGATATTATGTCTCTACTTGCTTGTTAGACTCCTAAGGATTTTCTTCACATGATCAATAGTAGTATAACTCTTCTCAAGTACCTTTAATCTTGAGACCATGGTTTGGAATCTGGAAAACATTGTTTCAATATCTTCATTTTCTTCCATCTTGAACAACTCATACTCTTGACTAGGAGGTTGACCTTTGCTTCTTGAACTAGCTTGCTTCCTTCATAAGTCAGAATCAGACTATCACAAATACTCTTTGTTGTCTCCTTGTTGGTGGACTTGTCAAATTCCTTGAAGGTGATTGCATTTATCATGAATGTTCTGGACTTATTATGCATCTTGTACATCTTCTGATCAACATTCATCTCATTTTTTGGAATTTCAATGCCATCAGTATTCTTCAGAGCAATATAACCATTTTCCACCAAGTCCCAAAGTTCGGGATCTTGTGAAATATATAAACTTCTCAGCTTGTCTTTCCAATACTCAAAACGTTCTCCATCAAACAGAGGTGGTCTGTTGATGTTTCCTCTGGCAGCTTCTTCACTAAATCCAAACATATTGAATCCTTGGATCTTTTCTCAAACATTGTAAAGTGCTCAACCTTGAGACCGAGCTCTGATGCCAATCGAAGGTGCAAATACGAGAAGGGGGTTGAATTGTGTTTGCCAAAAGTTAATAACTTTTTGATAATTTATAAATAAATTAAAAACTAGTTTGGTTTTTGGTGACTTACTTGGAGTAGAAGCAATCGAATTCCGAGGCAGCAAACAATGAAAGCATAATTAATTTGACACATAGATTTATCCTGGTTCACCACTAGCTTGGCTACATCCAGTTCCCTCATTCAGAAGGCTTTAATCCACTAATTCAAATACCTTGATTTACAAAGCAGCTGACCTTCCAAGCCAATCTTCCTAAACAGCCTGACAACCTCAAACTTTTGAGGAACAACACCTTGACCCTACAAGCCAAGTCTTCTCCTAACTACGTGACAACCCTAGATTGAAGAAGGAACTAAACCACTATCGGGTTCGATACAAGAGATTGGAACTTGAGTAGTTGCTTGTGAAAAGCTGATAATAGTAACTCTCACACTCTAAGAAAAGAACACTCAGAAAATATTTCTAACTTGAAACAAGTATTTCTCTCTTTGAACTATAAGACTACTCTTTTATGCTTTTTTATGCTTTTCTTCTTTAACCTTGAGTATCTATTTATAGTTAAATTTTGGGTTTCAATTTGGTCCTTGTTTAATTCTGAATTGTATTTTGTTCAGATTGTGTTTGTAAATTCTTCAAATTGATTTTGTTCCTTTATTGTTTAGATTGAGATTGTAAATTTGTTGTAGATAAATCTTGATCAAATCTTCTTCAAATCTTCTACAAATCTTGACCATATCTTCTTTCATACTCTTTGAAGTCAAATATATTGTTCTCATAAAATACTTTTGTTAACATCAAAATTCTAATTGTAAAACCAACTTAGTTTCAACAAGGTTCTTTTGTGGTTTTTAAAGAGCCGTTTTGTTCTTGGCAAATGCTTTTCTTTTTGTAATTCTCGATTTTTTACTAAATTTGATGATTCAATAGTAAATTTTTTTTATTTGATAGTGAAAAATAGAATTAATGAGTTTACTGAAAGTTTCAATTCAATAATGTTTTTACACATTTTAAATAAATATTAAGGGTGAACGAATAACTAACTTTGTTCTTTTGTGACCCATTAGTAGGTTTACTTGTCCACATTCGTTAGTGAGTAGAAAAAAGACAGAAAAATAACAATGCAAATAAGTCACATAAAATATGACTCCAATGATTATGTATTATTTTATTTATCTATTTATGATTAAGTTCAACCATACTCAAATCAAATGAACCAAATAACCATAGTTAAGAAGTTCACTAGTTTGATTTTTAAAACATTAACTTTAAATCTTACCCTAGTCTCTCATTATAAATTTGGAGTTAATACTCAATTCAACCACCTACTTTTGTCTGGAAAAAATTTCCTTACACATACAAATCAATTAAAATTATAAATAAATGAAAAAGTGTAATAATCTTTTGATTTAATTGCAGTGGTTCTCTATTTTCACCAATTTACGAAATTGGTTCCACAATTCTAAAATTCAATAGTTTTGTCCATCTATCATAATTTTTAAATAAAAAAATAATGATGTGATATACTTTAAATGTCGTGACATACAATCTCATAATATATAATCATTTATATAAATTAATTATTTATATATTATTAATTAAATTATAAAAATGAATAATATTTCGAAGTTGAAATTAAAGTTATTAAAAAAATTATTATAATTTTATGAGTGTTAATAAATCTATGTCATGTCATCGTACATTTGATCTTCATCGATGCAATTATAATCCAATTAAATCACACCATAAAATTTCGAAGCTTTGAGCAAGATAGCAATTCTCAAGTTCCTCATTGTATATGGCAATACTTTCTGTTTTTGGAAAGTAAACAATACTTTAATGATATGAAAAGTAAAATAATAAGAATTATTTCAGATGTGCATTGGCATACCATCATGTGATTAGCTAATTCATTGTTCGAAAATAAATCACTAAAAATAAGTTTCAAATTTAGTGGTGGAAAAAGTTTCGAGGACTACATTTCTTTATTTTGAAATTTTGGGAACTAAAATAATGAGTGACTCTAAACATATTTATTAAATTATATGTAATACAAGTACTAGACGTAAATAAAAAAGTACTATATTAATGTCGCAGTTAATTTGTGGTGGGTGTCTTGGAAATCTCCGTAGCTGCTTTGAATATCATTTCAGCTGTTTTCTCTATGCACAACTTTAATTATTAATACATAAGTCTCAATGGATTAAAATATTAGGTATGGTCTTTTCTAAGAATATTGTAATCCATTTAATTCTAATTCAATGTAGTTTGTCTAATAAGTGCAATATTTTCAATGGATTAAGATATTAGATCATTGGTCAATGGATTAAGATATTTATTCTAATCCATTTTCTTTCTTAGGCCATTTTGTTGTCCAATAAGTACATAAGTCTCAATATATTAAGAATTTAAGTCATTTTGGTCTTTCATAGGTTTATTCTAATCCATTTTAGTTCTTACGTAATGTAATTCGTCCTGTTAGTGCGTAAGTCTCATTGGATTAAGAATTTAGGTCATTTTGGTCTTTAATTGGTTTATTCTAATCCATTTTGATTCTTAGGCTATGTAGTCTTCCAATTAGTGCATAAGTCTTAATGGATTAAAATATTATGTCAATATGATCTTTTCTAAGTTTATTCTAATCAATGTTAATGTAGTGCGTCTAAGAAGTGCACTAGTTTCAATGGATTAAGATATGAGGTAATTTTTGTCTTTAATAGGTTTATTCTAATCCATTTTGATTCTAACACAATGTAGTTCCTCAAATAAGTACATAAGTCTCAATGGGTTAATAATTTTAGTCATTAATAGATTCATTCTATTCTATTTTAGTTCTTACGTAATGTAGTTCTTCCCATAAGTGCATAAGTCTAAATTGATTAAGAATTTAGGTCATTTTGGTCTTCAATTAGTTTATTCCATTTTGATTCTTAGACAATGTAGTGTGTCCAATAAATGCATAAGTCTGAATGGATTATAATTTTTGGTTGTTTTAGTGTTTTTCAGGTTTATTCTAACCCATTTTGATTATAAGGAAATGTAGTTCGTTTAATAAGTGCACTAGTTTCAATGGGTTAAGATATTAGGTCATTTTAGTCTTTAATAGGTTTGTTCTAATCGATTTTGTTTCCTAGGCAATGTAGTTCGTCTATTAAGTATATAAATATCTATGGATTATGAATTTAAGTAATTTTTGTCTTTAATAGGTTTTTTCTAATCCATTTTAGTTGTGATGTAATGTAGTTCGTCCTATAAGTGCATATTTCTTAATGGATTAAGAATTTAGGTCATTTTGGTTTTTAATGTAGTTCATCTAGAAAGTGTGTAAGTTGAACTGGATTACAATTTTAGGTCATTTTTGAAATTTTTAGGTTTATTCTAATCCATTTTGTTTCTAGGTCAATGTAGTTCGTCTATTAAGTGCACCGGTTTCAATGGGTTAAGATATTAGGTCATTTTGGTCTTTAATTGATTTATTCTTATCCATTTTTTTATTAGGCAATGTAGTTAGTCTAATAAGTACATATGTTTCAATGGATTAAGATTTTAGGTCATTTGATTCTTACGCAATGTAATTCGTCTATTAAGTGCAATAGTTTCAATGGATTAAGATATTAGACCATTTTGATCTTTAATAGGTTGATTCAAATCAATTTTGATTCTTAAGCAATTTAGTTCACCCCGTAAGTGCATAACTCTCAACAGATTAAGAATTTAGGTCAATTTTGATTCTTACTCAATGTAGTTCGTCTTATTAGTACATAAGTCTCAATGGATTAAAATATTAGGTAGTTATGGTTTTTTCTAAGATTATTCTAATCCATTTTGATTCTTAGTCAATGTAACTTGTCTAATAAGTGGACTAGTTTCAATGGATTAAGATATTAGGTCATTTGATTCTTACGCAATGTAGTTCGTCCTGTAAGTGCATAAGTCTCAATGGATTAAGAACTTAGATCATTTTGGTCTTTAATTGGTTTTTCTAATCCATTTTCATTCTTAGGCAATGTAGTGTGTTTACTAAATGCCCTCAACGAATTATAATTTTAGGTTCATTTAGTCTTTTCTACGTTTATTCTAATCCATTTTGATTCTAAGGCAATATAGTTCGTCTTATAAGCGCACTTGTTTCAATAGGTTAAGATATTAGGTCATTTTGGTCTTTAAGTCATTTTTGTCTTTAATAGGTTTAGTCTAATCCATTTTAGTTCTTACGCAATGTAGTTCGTCTCATAAGTGCATAAGGTCTAAATGGATTAAGAATTTAGGTCATTTTGGTATTTTAATTGTTTATTATAAACCATTTTGATTCTTAGGCAATGTAGTTCATTCAATAAGTGTGTAAGTCTAAATGAATTACAATTTTAGGTCATTTTGGTATTTTGTAAGTTCATTATGACCCATTTTGATTTTAAGTCATTGTAGTTCATCTGATAATTGCACTTGTTTCAATGGATTAAGATAATAGACCATTTTGGTGTTTAATAGGTTGATTCTAATCTATTTAATAATTAGGTAATGTATTTTTTCCAATAAGTACATATGTCTCAATGGATTAAGAATTTAACTCATTTTTGCCTTTAATAGGTTTATTCTAATCCATTTTAGTTCTTACGCAATGTAGTTCTTCCTATTAGTGCATAAGTCTCAATGGATTAAGAATTTAGATCATTTTGGTCTTTAATTGGTTTATTGTAATCCATTTTGATTCTTAGGCAATGTACTTCGTCCAATTAGTGCATAAGTTTCAACGGATTATAATTTTAGGTCATTTTGGTATTTTCTAGGTTTATTCTAATCAATATTTGTTCTTAGTGAATGTAGTTCATCTAATAAGTGCACTACTTACAATGGGTTAAGATATTCGGTCATTTTGGTCTTTAATATGTTAATTCTAATCCATTTTTTTAGGCAATGTAGGTCATCTAATAAGTGCGTAAGTCTCGATGGATTAAGGTTTAATGTCATTTTGGTCTTTTCTAGGTTTATCCTAATCCATTTTGGTTCTCATTCAATGTAGTTCGTCTAATAAGTGCACTACATTCTAATCCATTTTGATTCTTAGGAAATGTAGTTCGTGGAATAACTGCGTAAGTCTCAATGGATTAAAATATTAGGTTATAATGGTCTTTTCTAACTTTATTCTAATCCATTTTGATTCTCAGTCAATATAGTTTGTTTAATAAATGCACTAGTTTAAATTTATTAAGATATTAGGTCATTTTGGTCTTTACTAGGTTTATTCTAATCCATTTTGTTTATTAGGAAATGTAGTTCGTAAAAAAATTACAAAAGTCACGATGGATTAAGAATTTAGGTCATTTTGGCCTTTAAAAGGTTTATTCAAATACATTTTGATTCTTAGCCAATGAAGTTTGTCTAATAAGTTTGTAAGTGCCGATGGATTAGGAATTTAGGTTATTTTGGCCTTTAATAAGTTTATTCTAATCCATTTTCCTTCTTAGGCAATGTAGTACTCCAATAAGTGCAGAAGTCTCAATGGTTTAAAATATTAGGTCATTATGATCTTTTCTAGGTTTATTCTAATCCAGTTTTGTTCTAAGTCAATGTAGTTTGTATAATTAGTGCTCTAGATTAAATGGATTAAGATTTCAGGTCATTTTGGATTTTAATAGGTTTATTCGAATCCATTTTGATTCTTTGGCAATGTAGTTCGTCCAATAAATGCGTAATTCTCAGTCGATTATAATTTTAGGTTGTTTTGGTATTTTCTAGGTTTTTTCTAAGCCATTTTGGTTCTCAGTCAATGTAATTCATATAATAAGTGCACTAGTTTCAATGGATTAAGATATTAATTCTTTTTTGTCTTTAATAGGATTATTCTAATCTGTTTTGTTTCTTAGGCAATGTAGTTCATCCAATAAGTGTGTAAGACTCGGTGGATTAAGATTTTATGTCAATTTGGTCTTTTTGAGGTTTATTCTAATCCATTTTGGTTCTCATTCAGTGTAATTCATCTAATAAGTGCACTACTTCCAATAGATTAGGATATTAGGTCATTTTAGATTTAATTGGTTTTTCTAATCTATTTTGATTCTTAGGCAATGTAGTTCGTGCAATAAGTGCGTAAGTCTCAATGGATTAAAATATTAGATTATAATGGTTTTTTCTAAGTTTATTCTAATCCATTTTGATTCTCAGTTAATGTAGTTTGTATAATAAGTGCACTAGTTTCAATTTATTAAGATATTTTGTCATTTTGGTCTTTAATAGGGTTATTCTAATATATTTTGTTTCTTAGGCAATGAAGTTCATCCAATAAGTGCGTAAGACCTTATGAATTATGATTTTTGTCATTTTGGTCTATTCAGGTTTCTTCTAATCCTTCTTGGTTCTCATTCAATGTAATTCATCTAATAAGTGCACTACTTTCAATAGATTAGGATATTAGGTCATTTTGGATTTAATAGATTTTTTCTAATCCATTTTGATTCTTAGGCAATGTAGTTTGTGCAATAAGTGTGTAAGTCTCAATGGATTAAAATATTAGGTTATGATGGTATTTTCTAAGTATATTCTAATCAATTTTGATGCTCAGTTAATCTAGTTCATCTTATAAGTGCACTAGTTTCAATTGATAAAGATATTAGGTCATTTTGGTATTTAGTAGGTTTATTTTAACCCAATATGTTTCTTAGGCAATGCAATTCGTCTAATAAGTACATAAGTTTCAATGGATTAAGCATTTTGGTCATTTTGGCCTTTAATATGTTTATTCTAATCATTTTTAATTCTTAGCAATGAAGTTCGTCTAATAAGTGTGTAAGCGCCAATGGATTGAGAAATTAGGTCATTTTGGCCTTTAATAGGTTTATTCTAATCCATTTTGATTCTTAGTCAATGTAGTTCTCCAATAAGTGCATAAGCCTCAATGGATTAAAAATTTAGGTCATTTTGGTCTTTTCTAGGTTTATTCTAATCCATTTTGGTTTTAAGTCAATGTAGGTCGTATAATAAGTGCTCTAGATTCAATGGATTAAGATATTAAGTCATTTTGGCCTTTAAGAGGTTTATTCTAATCTAATTTGATTCTTAGTCAATGTAGTTTGTCCAATGAGGGCGTAATTTTCAATGGATTATAATTTTAGGTTGTTTTGGTCTTTTCTAGGTTTATTCTAATTAATTTTGGTTCTCAATCAATGTAGTTCATATAATAAATGCACTAGTTTCAATGGATTAAGATATTAGGTCTTTTGGGTCTTTAATAGTGTTATTCTAATCCATTTTGATTCTTAGGCAATGTAGTGCGTCCTATAATTGCATAAGTCTCAATGGATTAAGATTTTAGGTCATTGTGGTCTTTAATTGGTTTATCCTAATCCATTTTTATTCTTAGACAATGTAGTTCATCTACATTGTGCGTAAGACTCAATGGATTAAGATTTAATGTCATATTGGTTATTTCTAAATTTATTCTAATTCATTTTGGTTCTCATTCAATGTAGTGTCTAATAAGTGCACTACTTTCAATGGTTTATGATATTTGGTCATTTTGGATTCAATAGGTTTTTTCTAATCCATTTTGATTCTTAGGCAATGTAATTGCAATAAGTGCATAAGTTTTAATGAATTAAAATATTAGGTCATTATGTCCTCCAAAACCATCCAAAATTCTCCTACAATACATTTTTTTAGTTTTTCCAAATAAAATAGATTTAAAATTTTGAAGAAAAACAAACACCCAAAACTATTCTCTTTCACAGCTTTTGTTTTCTTCCATTTTATCTTTGCTCTTTCCCAAATCCCCCCTCAAAAACTCCCAAACATGACATTAATTATTGCAAAAATAGTACTATATAATTTAACAATCTCAAGTTGTTAATTAATTCATCTATTTGCAATTATTGTTATGCATATACTATATTAGCTTTGATCAGATTGGTGTGGCCCGGCTCTGTCAGTTGTCCCTCCAATAAATTAATTTTCACTTCTAAATTTATATATATTATATATATATATAATTATTCATTTGATTCAATATCTTTTGTATAGTATAAATTTTAATATCTTTTATAGAAAAATATAATTTATTTTTACTGAACAATTATTATTATTTATTATATTAATTATAATAAACTATAATTTTTAAATTTATTATTTTATAAATTGATGTGAAAGTGCAGCGATAAAACCCGAAGTCCGCTGAAAAGGAGATGGGTATCCAAAATTTAACCCCAACTTAAAACTATGGCCAATGCGGATTTTTCCGGAGAAGTCGCTGGGCCGCCCCGCCCATTCCTTTGCCATACCTAGTTCTAGTCAACAGAGAGGGAAGAGAGTCTGACAGATTCATAATTTCACACTTGATACGCGTCGTTCCACGCGCCACGCAGTCAGCAGTAACAGTATATTATTATTAATTGAAGAGCAGAGTCATCTCATCATTCATACACGGTCATCTCTTGACTTTTTTTGACATTCCCATTTCTCTCTCTCTCTACAAATTCTTCTTCGCCTTCTCCCTCTCCTCTTCTTTCCTTCTTATCTCTCTCAAGCTGCTGCCTCGGGTTCATTTGATCCTGTTTCTGAAATTCTAAGGTTCGTTTCACCTTTTTTTTGTTTTTTTTTCTTGATCACCACCGTTCAATTATAGGCGTGTCTTCCAATTTCATCTCTCTCTTGCTTTTTTTTACCCTTTCTAGTTTAGTGTTTTTTTGTTGCTGATACAGAAGATTATTTCTGATTATAGAGCATTCTTCGGTAGCTATTTATTAATTATGAGTAATTTGTATTTAGTATTTTACGGGAATTTTTGTTAGCCTTCTGGTTTGACCCTTCTATTTCAGTTCCTGTGGAATATCGACTCACATTTTACTTTTCATTGTTGTTTGAAGATTCAACTGTTACATAATATAGGATACAAATTCAGAGTTGAGATAAAGTGAATTAGTTTTTGGTGGAAAATTGATTGTAGAGCATGAAAAATAAAAATTGAACGGATTAAATTCCATTAGTTTGTTTTTGGTCTTATGGCTTTAGGAAAATATTGATGTAGTCGGTTAAAGTTGGGTTACTGAAACAGCTATTTGATGATGATATCTGTGCTTGATTGTAGTTTAGTTTAGACTATGATTTTGCATTAAATCTCTTTTATGATAGAACCCTCTTTTGATATAATTAAATTAAAATATTGGTGAAAAAGTTGGAACCATAATAATGATATATATTAATGCTTTTTGTGTGTTAGAGGAACTCCATGATATCTTGTAAGCCATGAAGGTTTTGCATTATTGTTGTTTTCAACTTTATTATCCTTCAAGACGTTGATAGTTTTACATGGATCAGCCAGGTGAGCTTGAAACTGATTTCTTTGAAGATATTGATTCTATTTGACATTAAAAGCCACATTCAAATCACTTCGTACTGTCATGACTTGTTTTTCTTTCCTATTTGGTAAGAAAGTGTCGTCTGATGTAAGACGAAATCCTGAAATTGATGAAGGTAACTTATATACATTTGATTAACTTTTAGGAGTATGATTGCATTCTTGGATTGACATGCTCATGATTTAATGAGAGAAAAAATAGTTGCTTATAATGCTTTATTTTAATTGAATATACTTGTGAACAGGACTTTCTGGCATTCGAATAAAAATCTATACATACAAACAACTAAAAATTGCCTCTGACAATTTCAGTCCAGCTAATAAAATTGGGGAGGGTGGTTTTGGTTCTGTCTATAAGGTAAGCAAACAATTTCCAAGTGGTTTTGATCATTATTTCTTCCCTCTCTTCGCTTTAGCAATAAAAACCTTAACAATATTTTGGTGGATGATCAGGGAGTGCTAAAAGATGGGAAGGTAGCCGCTATAAAAGTTCTTTCAACTGAATCAAAACAGGGGGTGAAGGAATTCTTGACAGAGATTAATGTGATTTCAGAAATACAGCATGAAAATTTGGTTATACTCTATGGTTGTTGTGTGGAAGGAGATCACCGAATATTAGTCTACAATTACCTCGAGAACAATAGCCTTGCACAAAGCCTTCTAGGTAAATGCATTATAGTTTTTTGGTAAAGTTTTCTGAGAGAATTTGAGAGCAAGGACTTTTATTTCATCATAATTTCATGGACTTGTTATATTAATAATATTTGACTCTCAACCTTACCTCTTTGAATAATTTAATTTTTCTGCACTTGCACTTGCAGCTGGAGGTCACAGTAATATCTACTTTGATTGGCAAACACGATGTAGGATATGCATTGGAGTTGCACGTGGACTTGCCTTTCTCCATGAGGAAGTACAACCACATATTGTTCACAGGGATATAAAAGCAAGCAATATTCTCCTTGACAAAGACCTTACACCTAAGATTTCAGATTTTGGTCTTGCAAAACTTATTCCATCATACATGTCTCATGTCAGCACACGCGTAGCAGGAACAATGTAAGTGTTTTAATTTACTGTCAGTACAAAATTAGAAAGCATTTTGTAAATTATTGAGGAAATGATCTTTTCATTTCTTGAATCAGAATGGTTACAATTCTGGTTTTTAAATGCAGCATTCCCTAGTCTAATAAATAAATCAGAATTAAATAGGAGGGATTTACTGTACAAAGTCCCTTGATATTCTCTACAGTTATCCTATATAATATAATATAATAAATTATTTACAAAATAACCAGTCAATAAATGACTTATTCTCAGCCACAATTTTGGAATCCAACACTCCCCCTCAAGCTGGGCAGTAGATGTCAATCATGCCTAGCTTGGACCTTAAGTTCTCAAAATTAGATTTGTAAAGGGCCTTGGTCAGTAAGTCTGCAATTTGGTTATGGGAAGGGATGTATTCCAACTTGATAATTCCACCTTCTATCTTTTCTTTTATGAAATGTCTATCTATCTCCACATGTTTCGTTCTGTCATGGTGGACTGGATTTTTTGCAATATTGATGGCTGCCTTGTTGTCGCACCATAGGCTCATGGTGGAATTTGTTGGTACTCCTAATTCCTTAAGCATTCTCTGTAACCAAATTC
Organism: Cicer cuneatum; assembly: GCA_037974295.1. Lineage (NCBI taxonomy): Eukaryota > Viridiplantae > Streptophyta > Magnoliopsida > Fabales > Fabaceae > Cicer > Cicer cuneatum. The sequence continues at coordinate 48,880,883 of JBBPBO010001985.1, read as the reverse complement.
CCTCACAAATGCCATGAGCCATTGCTCTGAACTCAGCCTCTGCACTACTTCTTGCCACCACCGACTGTTTTTTACTTCTCCAAGTAATCAAGTTTCCCCACACATATGTGCAATATCCACTAGTTGACTTGCGATCAGTCAATAAACCAGCCCAATCTGCATCTGTGAACACTTTCACACTCCTAATTGGGTCCTTTTTGAAGTGAAGACCTCTCCCGGGTGTCTTTTTGAGGTACTGCAAAATTCGAGTCACAACTTTCATGTGATCTTCAGTTGGCTTATTCATGAAACGACTTACCATACTCACTGAGTAACCAATATCTGGTCTAGTATGAGTTAGGTAAATTAGCTTTCCTACCAATCTTTGGTATCTCTCCTTAACAACTTGGGGACTGCCTTCTTGTTCTGCCAATTTAAGGTTAGGTTCCATCGGTGTATCTGCTGGCTTGCACCCTAACATTCCAGTTTCTTCCAACAGGTCTAGCACATATTTTCTTTGGGATACGTAGATTCCATGTTTGGAACGAGTAATCTCCATCCCAAGAAAATATTTTGGGTGTCCAAGGTCCTTGACCTCAAATTCTTTAGCTAGAAATCTCTTGAGTTCTTCTATCTCTTTGTCATCATCGCCTGAGATTATGATGTCATCCACATAAACAATAAATATTGCCACCTTTCCTTCACTAGAATGCTTGACAAACATTGTATGGTCGGTTTGGAATTGAGTAAAGCCGTGACCCTTAACAACTCGGGTTAGTCTTTCAAACCGTGCCCGTGGGGATTGCTTAAGACCATAAAGTGATTTCTGGAGCTTGCATACCTTGCCAATTGTTTGGGGAGTTTCTAGGCCAGGTGGTATTTTCATGTATACCTCTTCTTCGAGTTCACCATTTAGAAAAGCATTCTTGATGTCTAGTTGGTGTAAGGGCCAATCTAGATTTACAGCTAAGGAGATAATGACACGAACAAAATTTAGTTTTGCCACTGGAGCAAATGTTTCTTCATAGTCCACTCCATATGATTGGGTGAACCCCTTTGCCACCAAGCGGGCTTTGTACCTATTCACACTCCCATCAGCATTGTGCTTTATTGAGAAGATCCATTTACACCCAACTGGTTTTTTATCTTCTGGCAGCTCCACAAATTTCCATGTTCCATTCTTGTCCAGTGCTTTAATTTCATCTTCCACTGCAGCCTTCCATTCAGCATGTTGGACAGCTTCTTGTACATTTTTTGGAAGTTTAATGTTATCCAATACGGTGATGAAGGCCCTGTATTAGGATCTATATTAGGTTCAGAATTTTGGATTGGCCTTGGAGATGTGTAGATTTCTTCCTCCCTTTGAGTTTTCTTCTTCCTTGTGTACACTAGTAGTTCTTTTTCCGGTTCTGTCTCAGATCTGGTTGTAGGTTTTGCTGTTTCTCCAATCACAAGGTCAATTTTTGGTTCTACAACTTGCTGTTGTACGGAGGTCTGTTTTGTTTCTAAAAACTGCTGCAAATTCTACTGGTGCTGCTGCAAATTCTATTCCATTTCATGTTGCAAATGCTGTTCCGTTTCCCAAGGTTGGGATTCTGCTATGTTTTGTTCTCTCTCCCCCTAAAGGCCAACTTTGGGGTAGTAAGGTTGATTTTCAAAGAAAGTTACATCAAAGGAATGATAGAGTTTTTTGCTTATGGGGCAATAGCACCTGTATCCCTTCTTATTTGGCGGGTATCCTAAGAATATGCATTTAAGGGATTTGGGCTCTAATTTTCCTTTGTTAGGCTGGTTGTCATGCACAAATGCAGTGCAGCCAAAGACTTTGGGAGGAATGGATGAAAGGATTTTAATGTGTGGGTAAATGGATAGAAGTGTTTGGCAAGGGGTTTTGAACTTGAGGGCTTTAGAAGGCATTCTGTTTATTAAATATGATGCTGAAAGGACGGCTTCACCCCAAAAATGATTTGGTACATTAGTTGATAACATAAGGGACCTAGTAACCTCCATGAGGTGCCTATTTTTCCTCTCGGCAATACCATTTTGTTGTGGTGTGTTCACACAGCTGGTTTGGTGAATTATTCCATGCTTGAGAAGGTGAGATTTAAGGGAGTGGTGATAGTATTCACGGCCATTGTCAGTTCGTAGGACTTGGATTTTGGTTTGGAATTGAGTTTGGATCATATTGTTGAAATTCTCAAAGATTTCTCCCACTTCAGATTTTTCTTTCATAAGGAACACCCAAGTAACTCGTGTATGATCATCTATAAAGGTCACAAACCATTTTGAACCAGTTATGTTCTTAACACGGGAAGGTCCCTAAACATCACTATGGATTAATGAGAAAGGTTGGGATGATTTATAAGATTGAGGAGGATAATGGTTGCGTGAGTGTTTGGATAATTGACAGATTTCACATTGAAACAAATTTGAATTTTTATTGAATAGAGAAGGAAACATTTTTTCAAGGTACATAAAGTTTGGATGTCCTAATCGATAGTGCCATAGCATGACAGCTTCCTCTAGGTTTTCACCATTTGATGCAGCAACATAGACTGAATTATTTCTTCTCTTCTTGAACTCACTAGCTTGAAGGAAGTAGAGACCTGCACATTCCTCAGCATTGCCAATGTTCCTCCCCGAATCCAAATCCTGAAATTCACATAGGTGAGGCAAGAATTTAGTGAAACAATTTAGATCTTGAGTCAATTTACTTATGGACAAAAGGTTGCAATTCAACTTTGGAACATAAAGAACTGATTTAAGAGTAATGTCCTTGGAGATGATTACTGAGCCTTTACCAATCACTTTTGTTTTTGTGCCGTCTACTATTCGTACCATAGAATTGTCATTGCATGGGGAATATTCATCAAATAGAGTGATATCCCCAGTCATATGGTCTGAGGCTCCAGAGTCTACAATCCATGAGTTAGATATTCCCTTGTCAACAAAATAAACACATGAAGAATTACCTTTTTGGGCCAAGGCAGCAGTTGAGTGTGTGCTAGTGTTTTGAAGGGATTGTTGTAGCAATTTTTGCAACATCTCCATTTGTTCCTTGTTGAATGGACTTGGTTCAGGTGCTGGGGCTGCCAACACTTTGCCTCTTTCTGATGTGGCAGCATGGGCGCGAATGTCCCTGTTCCTAGTTGGTTTCTAGTCTGCTGGTTTTCCATGAATGACCCAACATGTTTCTTTATTGTGGCCTGATTTTTTGCAGTGATCATACCAACCGCTAGATTTTTTGTAGTTTCCTTTCACAGCCAAGGTTGAACCTTCATTAATGGAGCTCTGATCCATGCTTCCAAGCATGACTTTCCTTCGGCTCTCTTCTCTTCTCACTTCTGAAAATACTTCTCTGATGTTGGGCAGAGGTTTGGTTCCAAGGATTCTTCCTCTTACATCATCTAGATTCTTGTTTAGGCCAAGGAGGAACTGGTATATTTGGTCTTTCTCCACCAGTTTTTTGTACTGTTTGCTGTCTTCAGGGCATTTCCATACTATATCCTCATAGATATCCAGCTGCTGCCAGTAACGGGTGAGGGTATGGTAGTAATCAGTGACTGTTGTGTCTCCTTGCGCAGGTCATGGAGGAGACTCTTGATCTCGAATATGGCAGAAGTATTATCAGTATTTGAGTATGTCTCCTTGGCAGCGCTCCAGATCTCGGCTGCAGTGCTGTAATACATGAAGTTTTCGCCTGCTTCAGGGGTCATTGAGTTCAGTAGCCATGTCATGACTAAACTGTTCTCTAGCTTCCACTTTGGGTAATCGGGGTCCTTTTTCTCTGGCTCTTCAGCATCATCAGAGATGTAATCTTCCTTCCCTTTTCCTTGAAGGAAGATCCGGACAGATCTTGCCCATTGGGTGTAGTTTTGGCCATTTAATTTGTAGCTAGTGATGGGTATAGTGGTGTTTTCGGTTAGGCTGGTAATTGTGGAAGTTCCAGCTGCCTTTTTAGGGTTTGGGTATGTGACTGAACTACTTTCTTCAGCCATGGAATAATGGTGTTTTTCTTTGTTTTTTTTTACTTGGACCAGGTTTGCTTTGATACCATGTAAATTATTGAGGAAATGATCTTTTCATTTCTTGAATCAGAATGGTTACAATTCTGGTTTTTAAATACAGCATTCCCTAGTCTAATAAATAAATCAGAATTAAATAGGAGGGATTTACTGTATAAAGTCCCTTGATATTCTCTACAGTTATCCTATATAATATAATAAATTATTTACAAAATAACCAGTCAATAAATGACTTATTCTCAACCACAATTTTGGAATCCAACAATGTAAGTGTTTTAATTTACTGTCAGTACAAAATTAGAAAGCATTTATTTATTTTTACCTGTTGAAAGAGCAGGGTGCCCTTCCCAAAAGTAAGACTTGGGTGCCTCAACTTATGTATTATACATAATATAAATGCTAGTGTTTGGTAGCAATCCAAAGCTGTCAAACAGCAACCTAAACAATTGCAACTATAGCAAGAAAAATAGAAGAATTGGAATAAATCTGTATATTATCGATGATGAAGGGAAATGGTAGTAGTAGAGGGTCTCTCTAACTACCCATAGAGCAAAGCTTCACTTAGAGGAATATCCCACTCTGGTCTAACAAAATTAATTCTCATAAAAATTCTCTCTCCTAAGAATTGCACCCTTTATACCAACAAGAAGCACATTCCCTCCTGACTACTTAGATTCTCTATCTGCCACGTCATTAGTATTTTTGGACCTTCTTTGGTACACTCTCCAAACTCTTGGTTTACCCACAATGCCCTTAGCCTTTGTTGCTTCCCCATCAGAGTTGTTGAGTGCTTATAACTAAATGTTATACAACAACAACAGTTTTCTTTCACAATATGTGAGTTAGCTACATAGATCAAATTTTTTCATGGTGTCCTCTCATAAAGCATTTAGCTTATAGTTTTCTAGGTATCTCTCTAACTTTGACTACCTTCCATTTGATTGACTCTCCTTGTTAGGATTTCTCCATGTCTTATTCATACTTGCTATAACTTATATCAATTCATTTTGATGTCAAACAGTGGCTTTGAAATTTATAATAATATTTAGTTCATGTCATTTGTTATTAGTGTGTTTAAAGGCTGATATAAGAGATTCCTTTGGTTGACCCAATGCTTTACTTAAATTTGTTGTCCAATAATTGTTCTGGTCGGTATTAAACTGTACTTATGTGTTAATAGAAATCATCTATTTTACGATTTGTGTTATCTTCCATTTCTCACCAATTATGTATTCAATGCTGTGTGTTTTATTTCAGAGGTTATTTGGCACCAGAGTATGCAATAAGGGGGCAGTTGACACGTAAAGCAGACATTTACAGTTTCGGGGTCCTTCTTGTGGAAATAGTCAGTGGGAGAACTAACACAAATACAAGATTACCAATGGGAGATCAATACATTCTAGAAAAGGTATGTGTGTCCAATTTTCTCCGTTGTGTTCAAGTATCTTACATATTTTTAAAATGGACAGTAATAGGGGAAATATCGTTCACTTTCTTGTGATCATCTCGCTATTAATAAGTAAAATCCTTTGGCATAATACGAATTAAATGTTAAGTGACTTTATACTGCTATGATTTTGGCCGTAAATAACATAACCTTTCTATTCTTCAAGTTGTTATGGTTTGAGTTTCCGAGTTATGTTTGATTGGAAGCCTCGTTAAGGATTTTCATGCTTAACAATGTTATATTCTCCACTAATACTTTTTCTCATCAAAATTCACTGATATATTGTCATTCGTTAGTTAGATGTATTAATTCTTCATATGTAAGTTCTCCCCTATATTGTCTGTTTGTTGATTATTGAACCTATCATAACCATAAGTCATTCTCTCCAGGCTCGTGTTTAGTCCATATCTTAAATATTCTATTTGCACTTTTATGTTGCTTGTATTAGAAGTTGTAATTTTTGAATTCAAAATTATATATATAAATTTGTTTGACATGTTAAAGCATTCATATGTTGTAGATAGCAAAGCACTTGCTAGATTTGTAAGCTTCCCCTGATTTCAAATAGGCTCTAACATAAAATTTCACATGTACTTCTGATTTATTTATTGAAAGTTTGAAATACTACATGAGTAGTTTTACTTTCATTTTGAACCAGTGAACTGAGATACCAAAACATAGTTCTTTATATTGCTTACTTTATTGCATTGTTATTATTCATACTCTACAACTGCAATATGGTGTTTTTAGACGACCTCTTATTTAAGCTTCTGTTCTTACAGACATGGGAACTGTATGAGCGAAAGGAATTGGTACAGTTGGTAGACATATCACTAAATGGAGGATTCAATGCCGAGGAGGCTTGTAAATATTTAAAGATTGCTCTTCTTTGCACTCAGGATACTCCTAAGCACCGTCCAACCATGTCTTCTGTGGTCAAAATGCTCACTGGAGAAATGGATGTCAATGAAAGTAAGATAACAAAACCAGGCTTGATTTCAGATGTTATGGACATGAAAATTAGAGAACCTAAAAAAAATATAGGCTTGGAGACTTTTCCATTTTCATACAATGCTTCCTCTAGTTCAGATAGCCAGGGTACTACTATATCATTGGCTGCTTCAAGTGCTGCAACAACTTCAACCTTCACTTTAAAACATGATCAAAGCATGTAAACATCATTAGTCATCAGTGATTTTCCCTTTCATCTAAGATTATTTTATTTCTTGTTCCTGAGCCGTGTTATCTCATGTAAATTTGTTGACCATTCCATAGTTCTGTTGTTAAATTTATTTGGTACGGTGCATCTAGGAAGTTTTGCAAAATGTACTATCTTGTAAATTTTTGGACAAAGGTTGCAATTAATTTAATTAAACTGTAAAATTGAAGAAGTTTTCGTTTTTTTAATCCATATAATGTCTAGTTGGAAACAGGGATAAGTTCATGCCATCATGGGTTTTAGAAGGGTCTTTAGACATAACTACCCAATTAAATTTATAAAATTTTGTAACGGTAAAGTACCAATTTGGATTATTAGGGATTTAATCGAAATAATCCTAGTTCCCTTCAGAATCGCTAACGATTGAATAGCATTTGGTGATAGGGAGGTGAAGCAATAGACATGGATTTAAGAGGCAAGGAAAGGTTGAGTGAACAACTCTGATATCTCATTCGTACAGCCATCATGGCTATTTAAGGCTCAATGGTTACATCCTTAACCACATAGGGAATGGAATCTTTCTAACGGTACTATGCCAGCTGCTACGCCAACATTTTGACAGCACTCCTGCTTTTAGAAGCAGGGTGGAAACTCAAAAACAAATATACAACGAACTAAATTGAAATAAACAGCAACGAACATAAATTGCAAACTGGGGCATATAATTCTCGTTACAATACCCTGCCCATAAAGGGCACACTTGTCCTCAAGGGTGAAAATTGGGAAACTTCTTGAGCAAGTCATAGTAAAATTCCCAAGTAGCTTGATCAGCGGGGTAGTTTTTCCATTTGACCAGAACCATAGTAGCTGCACTACGACCTCTTTTAACCACTTTCCGATTCATAATTTCTTTAGGTTCTTAAGGGAACTGAGAAGAATCATCAATTTTTAAGATCCTAGGTATATGCCGATTATTCCATGAGTTGGTTAGAGTGGAAAAAACAAGCAACATTATTGGAATACCAAGTGGGTGAAAAATTAAGAGGAACATTTCAAGAAGTCGAGAGATGTATCTGGACACTTGAAGAATCGCCTGATCAATCATAAAGAGAAGTGAGACAATCAATATCTACTGTATCAGATTTATACATGGAAGTCATATTCTCTCCTATAAATATGATGATTTGTAACGAGTTGAAATATCTCCAATGGATAAAGGACACTTGTATTAAGATGAGTATGTTGATCATTGCTTATTACTCTTGAGTAGAATACTCTTCTAGGGTGATACAATATTTGGGTAGTTAAAGTCATTGTAATCTGCATATTTGAAAAAAAAAAATTAAAATTCTTGACAAAAAAATATTGACTTTATGTCGAGAAAAATAGATGTAAAAAATTTTACGATAAAAATAATTTCGATTATTTTTTTTAAAAAAATTTTTGAAAATCTTTTGACAAATTTTTTTTGAGATAAATAAATATTAACAATTTCTTGATAAAAAAATTTAAAAAAAAAAAAGTTTCAATTATTTTAAGAAAAAATCAAAAAAATTTCAAGAAAAAATGTTTTCAATTTTTTTCTTAAAAACTTTCCAAGAAAAAAATGATTAAATTTTTTATTTATTTTTTTCGAATAAATTTTTTTTCGATATTTCCTATATATTTGTTTTTTGAGAAAAACAAATTTGAAAATTTTCCAAGAAAAAAAATGTTAATTGAGTTTAAAAAATTTTAAAATTGTTAAACTATCTTTTGAATTATGTTTGGTTAACTAATTTGTTTTAAATATATGGTTCAATTCATATACTATTTAAATAGTTTGATTTTTTTTTGGTATAATGCAAACCAATTTATCATATGATCTAATTAATCATATATTTTACACACACATATGTGCAGATGAAATTTCAGTAGTTTCAGTACCTCTTCACTTGCTAAAAGTGTTCGGGCAACAATTTAAGAGGTAATTCACCAGGTAAATAAGGAAGGTGGATTGGAGGGCTTTGGCTGTATCATCCTAAATCAAATGACTAAAAATAATTAGAATATCAAATTTTAAAATATTATAATTTATAGATTATTATGATTATATTATTATTAGTATTATTAATACTCTAATTGTTATCAATAATCAATTTGCTTAAAATAAGGTAACAGTATTAAGTTGTTTTGTTTGTTAGAGACTTGTAAGGTAATAATTGGAAGTTTGTTTTGTTTGTCAAAGGTTTATGTGAAATAGAAAATAACAAACAAATCTATTATAATCTTTTGTTATCCAACTATCTATTATTAAAGAGTAAAAAAAAAAAAACCAAACAAACACTAATCCTAAATCAATTCAATATGTACTCGTTTTATTTGTAACAACCAAAAGTTTAGTGGAGCAAATATAAGATATCTAGTCAAATTATCTTATAAAATATTTAAATATAAATAGATTCAAAGAAAAAAAAATATTGAATTAAAAACACAATATCTATACCAAAATAAAGATGAGCAAAACTACTGTTGCGGTTGCAATAGTGGTTAATAGTGATTAACATACGAAATTTTTATCAAAAAACGTTCAAGAGGTGAATAATCACTAAACTTTCATGGTACATTTATTTTGGGAATTTGGGATGAATAAAGAGTTAGATATTTTGAATGGTATTTTCTTATAAAAATATATTTTGTCTAAAACTTATCTATTGAAATAGGGATTTTATAAAATACAATAATAGATTATGAATTGATTTGTTTACTATATTGTTTGTTTAATTACTGTTTTTTATGATTGTTTGAATATGTATTCTTTAAAAATTTATTTTATTATGCGTTATGTTGTTATTATATATTCAAATGAAATATTATATTGTAAATATGATTTTATGAAGATGATCGTTAAAAAAATAAATTATTTTTATTGTGTGATTGAGATGAACTTATGCTCTATATGGATGGGTCTTGTACCTGACAGTTATTTACCTGGATGAACTATGTGCTTCATATAGATGAGTCTTGTACCCCACATATATATGAGTTTTAAACTCCACACAGATGAGTCTTGTACCCCATATATAGATGAGTTTTAAACTCCATATTAGATGAGTTTTGAACTTCACACGGAGTCTTGTACCCCACATATAGATGTTTTAAACTCCACACGGATGGGTCTTGTACCCCACACTAGATGAGCTGGTGCTCCACATGATGGGATAATACTCACTTCACAGAAGTAGTATATCTCCATATAACGATGAGACGTCATTGAATTGATTGATTTATTTTTGCAGAATAAATGTATATCTTGGATTTATTTGATTATTATAGATGTGAAATATCATTAATATAATTGGATGAGTTTTTATTAATTATTGGAAGTAATTGGTTATTATAGAAAAAATTTATTTATATCATGTATATTTCTAAAGAATATTTTTGGAAGAACGCAGGTTCTATGATCGATTTTCCCGGTTTCCGCGCAGGCTGATACTAATACTTGTTTTAAAATTGTGTATACTATTCACTGGGATTTAGTATCTCATTAAAGTGTTGTTTTTAGAGACTGACATTGTCGGGGACGTCGAAAGTTGAGAAGTCCTACCTCCTTTTGAGAAGAGTAATTTTCTTAGTTTAGATTAGTAGATCAAGAATAACAAGACATAGTGTCTATATTGTATTTTATTTCGGGATTAGTGATTAAATGCCTAAATTTGAATATTTTGAACATTAAAGATTTTTAGTTGTAATGATTTATTTTAAAGAATTCATAACATTATTTCTTTCGGACAATTTATTATTTATTATAGTACTTTATTCTGTTATATAACATGAAAACTTTTTCATTATTACCTCAATTGTTATTTCCACGTAATAAGGTGTTACATTGGCCATATACAACCTCATATGGAGTGGTGTTAATGGAAGATTGATGAGTTATGTTATACCACCATTCAGCAAGTGATAACCATTTAGAATAAGAAGATGGTTTCTCAGAACACATACATCTCAAGTATGTCTCGAACCCTTTGTTCACAATTTTAGTTTTCCCATCTGTTTGAGGATGGTATGCTGTGGATTTGTTGAGGATCACCCTTTGAAGGTTAAAAAACTCATACCAAACTTCACTTAAAAATATAGGATCACGATATCTAGTAATTTGTATTTGGCATGCCATGATGATTTGGGATTATATTGATGAATTTGAGCTAATCGCACCATGGAAGTCGGCGCGGTATTGTCAAGGAGAAAGAACTTGTCACATTTGTAAAACCATTCTCTGGATTTTTGTCGTCAAATTGAGGATTTGTAATTTTTCTTCTTAGCGTGAAAGGGGTTTTACTTACAGTCATCTCTATTTGATGATTTAATGATAACAGAAACAAACAAATAAGGAATAATTATCCCATAACTGTATTTGCTAAATGTGCATATTAAGTTAGAAGACAAAGATTGATATTAATGACTATATATTTTAAGGTAACATAAATTACAAGTAAGTTAGAAATAATATTATCTCTAATAAACAAGTAATTATGTTTACTAATAGAGCAAGTCATAATATAGTAATAAGAAGTATTGTGGTATGCAGTTCAAGTCAAATTATTAAAGGCAAAAGAAATACAGGTCATTGGTCTGATATAAGCTAGATCCTTTGATGAACAAAGAAAAGAGAATCTACTAAACAAAATTCACAATGACTCTGAAGAAGCTGCTAAAGCTGTGTCTAACTCTAATGAATTGGTATCTGGTGAATCCGTTAATACAAGCAATGATTTGAATGTTCTACCTCTGATAAGTGTGTTAGCAAAATGATCATCTGCCTTTGATAAGTGTCTCAAGAAAAATGATCATCTACCTCTTATAAGTGTGTCAAGCAAAATGATTGTCTGCCTCGGATAATTCCAAAATGATCCTTAGTGACTGAACCTTTAATTCCAAAGTAACCCCTAATTCCTTAGTGGATTTAAGATTAGAATTAAGTTTTACAGTACAAGAATTCTCTTATTAAACTACTACCTCTACAAATAATTCAATTAGTTTCATGATCTGCATCTATCTCTAGACTAAAACATCATTAATTTCTCATCTCAATCATTCGTAAAGTCGACTTTTATTTCAAAATACGAATCGTAAAACAGTTTAAAGTTGAACAAGCAATAAAAACATTAAGCACATAGATGAGAAAAATAATTCAATAAACTCATTCATATAACTATAAATCAAATCAGACAAATAAGGGTTTCATCTTGTTTCACTCATCCCTAACAAATAAGGTTTAGTTACTCATAATAAAGATACAAAAGATATAGATTAAAGAAGAATTGCAAGAAACATTCATGAATGATTCTTGATAAGACTCATTCAATGGTGTTAGAATCCATCCTCCTCTAAGTTTCTCTGCAATGGCACAAGTCTCCGAACTTCAAAATAGCAAAAAAAGATACCTAGAAGGTGAGAAAAACATATTTTTATGCATTTTATAGCATGTCATGTGCCCCAGCGCGTGCCAAGGGCGTTCCAACGCTCCTGGACAGAAGCAGAATGTCAAAACACTGAAGAAATGCGCCCCAGGCACAAGCATTTGCGCTCCAGTGCACATCAACTACTGTTTGAGTTTTACTGCATTTTCTCTTCTTTTGAGTTCGTATTTGGTTTCGGTGTCTTCATGAAAGTTGTAGCTATTTATCTTAGCTTTCATTTCACTTGGTTAGACTCCAATTGGACATTTACAACTCCAGATTTGGTTGAAATACTCCACATAATTCATGTTGATTTCTCACCAAAAATCCAACACTGGACTATAACAACGAAACAACGCAAAATTACGAAAAATCTCCACTTAATTAAGGAAATAAGAACATAAATATTTCATTAAATTCAAGACCTAAAATCAAAAAATTGTATCACATAGCTTCTTAAATTAACTAATGGTTAAAGATAAATAAGAGTAAAAACAATGAACTGCTCGACCTGAATGGTGAAATATTCAGAAATCCTAAATTCGTTACATCTGTGAACTACGACCAATAAGATGGATTATACAAGAAGGTTCACAAAATGCATTCAAAGGTTCACCTGTGGAACTTTTGGGTATCAATGTCTCCTTCTTTCACCAAGTACCTTGAATACAAGGAGAAATCAAGAAAAACAACATTGAAGGGCTTGTGCCCCATTTTGTTTGAATCCTTTGGATTGGATGGAAATCTAAAGTAATAATGAAGAAATGTTGGAACACCTACAATTTTATCAAAGATCTACCTTTGGAAAATTATATCTCCAACTTTATATTTAGAGAATGTCTCACTAGACAAGTCAAAATGATTAGAGAAAAGGGAAGATCACATTATCTCTTTTTCTTTGGTTATGTCTAACAAGTCAGAAGGTAGGTTCCTAAATATGAAAGACTTTTTCATCACTGAATAAGTTGAAAGACTAAAAAAGGAAGACTTCTTTTGAAGATGTTAAATAAAGGAACTTAGTTTATTTATGTATTAGGAATTGGTGATTCAAACCTAATATGTAATATAAATTAATGGATTTGGTCTAGACAATCTTAGAAAGACCTTAGGACTCTAATTTCCTTAGCCCTTTCATAACAAGTCTTGCAAGTTCAATGTTATTTGTATGTATTACAAGTGTAATGTAAATTATGAATTTAATAAATTTCTCTTGCTTTGTTTTGTTCCTTCCTATGTCTCTCTTCTTCTCCTCTAACTTTCAAAACTTCTTTTCTTATCCTTTGTTTTTTTTCTCTCCTTCTTTCTATTTTCAAAATTATTCTTTCCCTTATTTCAATCACAACTCTTCACCTCCCTCTGGTTGTTGCTTCTACCTTTAAACTGACCCACGTGTCCTAAAGTATCTATCACACTTTATCTCACTCTTTTCTTTCCCACACCTTCATCATTACGTCTCCCTTTCCCAAAAAGTTTTTGTATTATGTCTCCCATACATCAAAGGTTTCCTTCCTTTTTACTTGTGTCCTCTCAATCTTCTCTCCATCCTTGTGTTTCTAGTAGTGTTCATCCTTCTTTCTCCCCTCCTCAATCTCTCCTCCATGGATGATGGTTCTTTTTCTGGTAGGAGAAGGAAGTCACATTCCTCTCCCAAGAAGATGGAAATCCCACCATCTGAAGTAGCCTAAATGGTGAGTGACATTCTTCTTGAACAACTAGAAGGCCAGATTGCTCTGCAAAAAGTTGAACACAAACTAGGCCTCCTCATCTCTCAAATGGAAGAAGCATCTGAACTCTTAATGTGTGTCCTTAGATGTCTCTAGAACGTGTCTAGGAGTAGCTTTTCCTTATGTTTTGTTGTCTACATTGTAATCATGTTCTCTTTAATGGAATTACCCCTTCTTTAATTTTAATCCTTTCTCTGTTTCCTTTAAGCTTTCGTTTTAATTTACTTATATGTTGTGTATCGTTTCATTTTTTCTTGTGTTTGTTTTGTCTGTTTGGCTTACTATAACCTCTATAAACTCATCTTTTTCGATAATGACAAAGGGGGATAAAAGTAGAAGATATAGTCATACAATTAGGTGTATACCATGCATCTGCATTCTTTCATGATATCTCTGTGCACCCTTTACCCTCATGCATGTAAAAAATAAAATGACTTAATAACATTTGAAACACTTAAAGAATTGTAGTTATCAAATTCAAGGGGAGCCCTAGAATATTGATGTGAAAGTTTCTTCTAGAATGTCAAGCAATCATTTAAGTCAAGTTTATTTGTTGAGTACCACATTTAGGAGGAGATCCTTTTAAAACCTTTTTTTCTTAAGGAAAAGTGTTCATTAATTGAGTAGTTATTTTTCATCATCAAAAGTGGGAGATTGTTAGTGCAAAAGTGTTTTAAAATATATTCCTCTTGTTGATGTTTTGATTATAACAAATGAAGAACAATTATCCCCTAACTATATATGCTAAGTGTGCAAATTAAAGGCAAGAGTTATGTTAATAACTATTCACTCGAAATTAGCCTATATTACAAGTATGTTAGAGATCTACTAATGGAGCAAGATATAATAGAGTAAAAGAAATATCGCAAAAACAAGCGCAACAAAGAATGCATCGCAATATAAGTTATATCCTCTGATGATTGGACAAAAGCCAACAAGAATATTATGCCTTTAAGAAGCATGATAAGAAATAATCTGCCTTTGGCAAGTTTGACAAGCAAGTAACTGCCTTTGCCTCTGATAATCACATCAAGCGTCTGATCATTTGACTCTAAATCTATATGTACTCTCTAAAAAAGTCAACACTCTGAATAGTCAATACTCTGAAAAAGTCAACGCCAAAAAAGACAAAGCAACTTCACATCCTCTGACGAACACTTTGAATCTGAATCGTGTTTAAAAGTCGTTAATGTTTGACTCAATCATAGTATCATCTGATTCCCTGTCCTCAATACCAAGATACACATAATCATTGACAAAGATATATATGGATGCTTATTAAAGATTGATCTTCCTTAAATGGTGATTGAAGATCTCTAATGGTAACATTCTCAACGGACACTTCTTCTCTAGATTTAAGAAGAACTACTTAGTCATTTACTGTGAGCGAGAGAGAGAGATAGAGAGAGAGAGAGGTAGTGTATGAAAGAAAATGAAAAAGGCTATGTGTTAAAAGAAGAAAATATGAAAAAGGCAAGAACACATCTAACCAAAAGAATGAATGAATTATCCTATCATAGAGAGTTATTATAGTAGATGTAAATCAGTCAAAATGTTTTCACAAACTTGTACCGATATAGGATTTAATCTACAACATCCTCTCAATGAGAGTTAGAAACCTAAAAACAAACTTTGTTTCAAATTAGACACAAATTTGAATCGATGTAAATCAACGCGATAGTGGCAGCAACCCTCTCATCCTCAAGAGGTACCTGAAAAGGTACAACGACCCCCATGAACCTCAATGGTAAGATGCCAGTATGTTGAAGAAAGGTTTTGGGAATGACAGCTGATAGCATTTCATGAAACTTATTGAATTGTTGCAAGAAATAATTGAAACGATAGAACCGAGTGTCAAACTCAAGGATTGCGTTTTACTATCAAATTTTGTTTAATTACTAAAATTGAACAAAAAGTTGCTGAATTGATTGTAATTATATTTGAAACTAACAAAAGTAATATAATTGAATTTCTATATTAAGAAAAATGTCAGGGATGAGCTTAACTTCGAGTCCAACCTTGGTTTCTAATTTGATCCTAGTTACTAAATTCCATTTCAAAATGTGAATCGTAAAATAGTTTAAAGTTGATCAAGCAATAGAAAGCAATAAGCACAGAGATGAGAAAAATAATTCAATATACTCATTTATATAACTAGAAATCAAATCAGACAAATAAGGGTTTTATCTTGTTTCACTCATTCCTAACAAATAGGGTTTAGTTATTCATGATAGAGATACAAAAGATAGAGATTAAGAAGAATTACAATTAAGATTCATGAATGATACTTGATAAAACTCCTTCCATGGTGTTAGAACCAGCTTCCTCTGAGTTCCTCTGCTAGGGCACAAATCTCCAAACTTCAAAATAACGAAAAAGATATATAGAAAGTGAGAAAAACGTATTTTTATGCATTTTGCAGCGCGTCATGCGCGAGGATTTGCGCTCCAAACGCACAACATCTAATCTATGACGTGAACTACATTTTTCTCCTCTTTTGATTCCCAATTTGGTTCCTCTGTTTGTAAGAAAGTTGTAGTTGTGAATCTTAGCTTTCATTTGCACTTGGTTAGACTCCAATTGGACATCTACAACTATAGATATGGCCAAAATACTTCGCATAAGTCATGTAGATTTCTCACAAAAAATCCAGCCCCACACTACAATAGTGAAACAACGCAAAACTACGAAAAAAATGTCAACTTAATCAAGGAAATTAGAACATAAACATTTCCTTAAATCCAAGAACTAAAATCAACAAACTTTGTCAAATAACTTCCTAAGTTATCTAATGGTTAAAGATAAATAAGACCACAGTTAATGAAAAATATGCATATGATGAAGAGTGATCACAACCCTAAGCTTAGTCTTTTGCTTGTCCCCAAGCAACAATTAATCTCAAATTGGGTGCAGTTAAAAGCATCCTTAAACTCAATTCCTCATATCAAATCAAACTCCATCTTCAAGGTTCCAACTACTACAAAATATTCATTATGCTCAAAGGTTTCTTACATCTCACAAAAAAAAAATAAAAAAACACCATTTGTAAACTTAGAACAATCCATTTAGCATTCATTCATCAACTTCTACTCTCTCTTCACACAATCTCACCAAAATTTCTCTCAAGTGTTTAGCAAGGGTTATGAATTTACCACTCAAATCCTAGAACATGCATCACACTACCTCAGGCTTGAAAAAAAATTCTAGTTAGCAATCACAATGCAACAAACACATACACTTTTGGAGGACTTTCAGGTTGTAATGGGGTTTAGGTAAGGGTAAGACGTTTTTTGGATAGTAGGCTTTACTACTTGGAGTTAGGTACAAATTTTCAAACTATTCTTCCTTTTTTTCATCACATTTTCATTGTGGAGATTCTTAAACATTGACAAAAGAACCATTAAGCTATTATTACTCAAAGTACACACTGATTTTTTTTTCTTTTTCTATTGATTCTTTTTAATTTTCTTGAGAACCACCACCTCACACTTAAAAGTTTGCTATCCCATAAGCAACCCAAAATATAGAACTTTACCAAGACGAGACAAAAATCTCTTACCTAACTCCAAGGAAAGTGATTTAATTAAAATCGGAAACTTGTAATGTGGCTAGTAATTGAAAGAAAAAGGCAAGGTGCTAGCAAAGGATAAAACTTCCATAGGGTAGTTTGAAAGGCTCAAATGACCAAACAAAATTGCCTTAGTGTATGCATAAATCACAAGTGATGCAAGTCAAAATTAGTGCAAGTTCTAAAGGGATAACAAATGTCAATAATCACACAACAAAGAATTAAAGTGTTTAGGCTCAAAAGCTCACATTAGGATAATAAGAAAGAGTATGAACTATCAAAATGATGCCAAACATGTTGCTAATTTTATTTTAAAGAATGTTAAGACTTCCACAACCAAAGAGTATTCAATAACGTATGCATAAGTGAAACTCATCAAATTGAACAACGAACATGATAGGAGAATTATAATTTAAAACTTAAAATCACAAACAAATAACTTAAGACCAACTTCAAGTTGTTAAAAATTCTTCTGTTGGAACCAAGTTGGTTTTAAGTACTTAGGATTTTGATGTTTACAAAAGCACTCCATGTCACCAGAGGCAGAAGATGACACCACCAGAAGATACATCTAGAGGAAGCAACTAGAGGATAGAAAAGTCACCAGAAGGTTAGGTCAGATAATGCATCCAGAAGGTACCAGAGGATGCATCTTGAAGGCACCAGAGGATACACCTTCAGAGGATATCATCAAAGAAGAATAGATTAGAGGATGATGATACCAGAAGCAGAAATAAGAGGATGACGTCACCAGAGGATGTCACCAGAAAATGACGTCACCTGAAGCATAAATCAGAGGATGATGTCTCCAGAAGATGACGTCACTAGAAGTAGAAATCAGAGGATAACGTCACCAGAGGATGCCATCAGAAGATGATGTCACCAGAAGCATAAATTAGAGGATGATGTCACCAGAAGATGACGTCACCAGAAGCAGAAATCAGAGGATGACGTCACCAGAGGATGATCATCAGAGGAATCTGTCACTGGAATATGTTAGAGAAAAATGCTCAAAACAAAATTAGAGCAAAATACTCGAGAAACAAAATCTAGCTAAAAATATGCTTAAAACAGAATTTGAGAAAAATGCTCAAAACAGAATTGGAGCAAAAGACTCGAGAAACATAATCTAGCTAAAAGCATGCTCAAAACAGAAGCAGAGAAAATTGCTCAAAACATATTAATCTAAATACACTCCAGAAGTAAAGCATCAGTGAGCAAAAGACTCAAAACAGAATCTGAGCAAACTACTCCAGAATATTCTCAAAACAGATTAATCGAAATACACTCCCGAAGCAAAGCATCAGTGAAGTCCTAAAGTTCATCTATAAAAGGAAGTTCAAGGAAGAAGACTTAGCATCGCAAATACTTGAGAGTCATACACTTCCAAAAGCAAAGTACTTGAGTTTTCAGTGAGGTCAATTGTGAGTATTCGCTTTTCAGAAGCAAGTACCCTATGTTTTTCTTTCCCTTGTGTTAGGTCTAAGTTGTTAAAGTAGAGTCTACAACCTGAGGGAGTCAGAAGGAGTAGCAGATTACTTAGCAATTAGATTCAAGGTTCTTTTCCTCAAAAGTCTAAGGTTGTTAGACTTTTTTGAGAAGACTGACTTGGAGGGTCAGTGGTACTTTGTAATTCAAGATTTTTGAATTAGTGAAATCCTTCAAAGTGAAGGGACTGGACGTAGCCTAGTTAACGGTGAACCAATATAAAATTATGAGTTTTTATTTACTTTATATCTGCTGCTAACTCTGTTTTAATTCATACATAACAAGTTTTGTTTTAAAACTTAAAAAGTATTCAAGTTAGTCAAACACAATTCAACCCCCCCTTCTCGTGTTTGCACCTTCAATTGGTATCAGAGCTCGGTCTCAAGGCTGAGCACTTAACTAATGTTTGAGGAAAGGTCCAAGGGGTCAACAACATGGCAGAATCCAAAGATGATTTTGGAGGCAACATCAACAGACCACCACTGTTTGATGAAGACAGGTTTGAGTATTGGAAGGACAAAATGAGAAGTTTCTTCATATCTCAAGATCCTGAATTATGGAAGCTGGTAGTCAAAGGATACACTGCACCTAGTGTTGCAGGAGATCCAACTCAAGAATTGGACATGGCAGATATGAGGCCAGACCAGAGCAAATTATACAAACTGCATCACAAGTCCAGAACCATCATGATCAATGCCATCACAATCAAGGAATTTGATAGATGCACAGATAAAGAAATAACAAAGAGCATATTTGACAGTCTGGTTCTGACCTATGAAGGAAGCCAGCAGGTTCAAGAAGCAAGGGCTAACATACTGGTCAAATAGTGTGAGATGTTCAAGATGGAAGATGATGAAGATATTGGTGGAATGTTCTGTAGATTCTAGACTCTGATATCTGGACTGAAGGTCTTGAAGAAAAACTACACAACAGCAGATCATGTCAAGAAGATTCTAAGAAGCTTACGAACCAAGTGGAGACCAATGGTTACTGCAGTTCAGCAAGCCAGAGATCTGAATAACTTATGACTTGAAGATCTGATTAGCTCACTCAAGTCTCATGAAATAGAACTGGAAACAGAGGAACCAAAGAAGAAGAAGAATCTGGCCCTGAGGTTAAAACAGAAGAAAGCTGCAAAGGCAGCACCAGAATCAGAGGATAGGGACAGTGATTGTGATGATATGGATTACTTAACCAAACAGATGGTTAAGATCTGGGAAAACAGGAAGAAGAAGAAACATAACAACAAAGGAAAGGAAGAATCTGACAAGTATTCATTCTTATGGGAATGGGAATGAAAAACAAGAGATACTCTTTCTCGAAATATGGACAAATGGAAGTTTAACTCCTAAGGAAGCACTCTTTGAAGCCTCCCGGAATTTAATTGATTTATTTATTCCTTTTTTACATGCAGAAGAAGATAAATTTAATTTAGAAAACAATCAACACAAAGTTACTTTACC
The DNA here is from genome assembly GCA_037974295.1 of Cicer cuneatum. Taxonomy (NCBI): domain Eukaryota; kingdom Viridiplantae; phylum Streptophyta; class Magnoliopsida; order Fabales; family Fabaceae; genus Cicer; species Cicer cuneatum. The sequence goes on along the minus strand of JBBPBO010001985.1, from coordinate 48,860,583 downwards.
CCTTTTTACTTTTCATGATAGATTCGTTAAGGATAAACTAAGGAAAAATAAAAAAGAAATTGCATTGAAATCCATTTTTATTGACCAATTAGAATTGCCTCCCAGAATCTATAATTGTCTCAAAAAGTCCAATATACATACATTATTGGAATCTGTTATGGATGCAATGAACCTGGACATACCAAGTCAGAATGTCCAAATCTGGAAAAAGGCAAACAACACAAGAAGATTTCCAGATTCAAAAAGAAGGGTCTGATGGCAGCCTGGGATGCATCAGAATCAGAAGAAGAATCGTGTGATGAAGAAGAGGCAGAAACATCAATGATGGCACACATCATGTCTGCCTCTGGACTTCATAAAGGTACAATTTTAGGAAGGAAAGAAGGCAGAAGAAAGAATGATCAAAGCAGTCATTCAGGCAAGTCTAGAAGCACATCAGAGGAAGCAATTCTGGCTCTGATGGCTCATACCAACGTTAGTTCTGGATACAACTTAGGCTCTGGAACAGATTCAAAAGATGAAGATAATAAGGTATTTTCTGATCTCACTAAATCTGAATTAATTGATGCTTTAAAAGATTTTTTAAATGCAAACAATAAGATGTCTTCAAAACTGAAAGCTCTTAGGAAAGATAAGAAAAATCTGACCAAAGTAGTCCAAGTTTTAAAGAATCAAAATTCCGAGTATGCGACTGAAAACAAGGATTTTAAAACTGAAGTTGCAAGACTCAAATCTGAACACCAAACTCTTAAAAGTATAATTTGTTCCATTTCCAAAACTGTTTGTGAATCTGATATGCATGAGCAATATTTTCAAAACTTTATTTCTAATAGAATGGAAAGAAGTAAATATGCATCTATGATTTATGGAAACAATAACATTGGAAAGAGAGGTCTTGATTTTACAAAAACTATTGCTGAAACTAAAACTGTTCAATTTGATGTTTTATGCATTGTTTGTGCTAAGAAAGGTCACTCTGAATCAACTTGTCCAATGGTAAAATCTGAACAAGATCACGGAGCTGTTAAAACTAACAAACCTGGACCCAATCAGTTCTAGGTACCAAAAGATCAAAATGTCTATGTTATAGATTTTCTGAGCAACCAGAAGGAGACACCAACAATGGTGCCTGGACAATGGAGGTTGGCAATGCACAAGCAGAAGAAGGTTTATGTTCATGCTACAACCAGACAGAGGCAATCTGAGTCTGATGGAAGAAGGTCTAGTCAACTCAACTAGAATCAGAACCAGAACTAGAACCAGAATCAAAACTGGAACGAGAATCAGAAAAGGAACTGGAACCAGAACCAACACTGGAACCAGAATCAGAATTAGTACTGGAACCAGAACCAGAACAGGTATAAGTATCAAAGGTTCAAGTATGATCATCAAAATTACTTCAATTATCAGAATCATAGGAGGAATAGGAAATATCAGAGAAATCACTCATATCAAAAGAATTGGAACTACCAGAAGAATCAGAATTACCATCAGTTCCAGAACCAGAAGAATCAGAATTATCATCAGTTCCAGAATTATCAGAGGAACCTTATATATCAGCAGAAAGAGAAGAATCAGAATCAGGATCATGAGAGTTCTTCAAACACTCTAATAAAATTCATCAAGACTACAAATCAGGAAGGGAATTCAAATTCCTTCATCCAAATCATCTAATCACATAACATATAGATTCAGAATCTGAAAATCAGAAACAAGAGGATTTTCAGAGTAAAACTGAAACTGTTGTCATAGAGGTTACATCTTGGTTTAAATACTATTATTGTTTGATATTTATGTTTAATGTGATAACAAGAAGCTTGATCTTAAAAATCAAAGCTAGATAAGTATTCTGCAGGTTTTCAAACTGTCAGAGGAACCAAGTGATTCACATGATGTGAACACTTCAATAGAAACAATATTTCAGTGGTTTCAAAAACAAGCAAAAACCACCTGAAGCAGAATTAATGGTTTGGCTGTATTGAGTTCATTTTTAAATTATTTGATTTGTATTATGTTATATGACAAATAGCTTGACTCTAAAAAGTCAAAGCAAGATGAGGAAATTGCAGGTGAACAAGAGGCACATGAACCAGAAGGCTGGATCAGCAGCAGAACCTGAGAAAGATAAAGATGAAAGCAAGGAAGAAGAACATGTTGACTCTGAACACAAGTCAGAGGGAAAGAATGGATGGAAGTACAAGTCTTCACATCCAAAAACTCTCATTATTGGCAGTGCAGCAGAACCATTAAAGACCATATCATCAAGTAGAGAAACCAGTCCGTTTGGTTTACTCTCAACAATTGAACTAAGCAATGTTGATGAAGCTTTGGCAGAGGAAAGTTGGATACTTGCAATGCAAGAAGAGCTGATTGAATTTCAAAGGAATGATGTTTGGGATATATTATCCAGACCAAACAAAAACATTATTGGAACCAAGTGGGTGTTCAGGAATAAACTCAATGAAAAAGGTGAAGTGGTAAGGAACAAAGCCAGACTTCAAGTTGACCCTAGGGAATCCCATTTAACTGCTGTCAAAAGAATCTTGAGAAACCTTAAAGGAACCACCAACCTTACCTTGTTATACAAGAAAACCCCCACCTACAAACTAAGAGGTTTTTGTGATTCTGACTATGTTGGAGACAAGTTGGAAAGGAAAAGTACAAGTGGCAACTGCACATTCTTAGGTGATAATTTGATCTCTTGGTCAAGCAAAAGACAAAGCACCATTGCCATGTCAACATATGAAGATGAGTATATATCAGCAGCAGGATGCAACTCACAGTTAATATGGATGAAACATCAACTTGAAGATTACAACATCTTTGAAACCAATATCCATTTGTTCTGTGATAACACTTCAGCCATAAACCTAACCAAGAACCCTATCTTACACTCTAGAGCCAAACACATTGAAATAAAACACCATTTCATTAGGGACCATGTTCAAAAAGGGACTTTAAGCATCCAGTTTGTGGACACTGATCATCAATGGGCTGATATCTTCACCAAAGCATTACCTGAAGATAGGTTCGAGTTCATCAAGAAGCATCTCAACATTATATCCATATATGACTAGCTCAAGTAGTCATCTTTGGAGTTTTTAATTTTCTTGTAATTTTACTTTATGTCTTTTATTTTCTTGTTTTTACTTTTTGTACTTTGTAAAGAGAAAAACAAAAATACAAAAATAGTAGGACCTCTTTTTGGCTGATGACAAAAAGGGGGAAAGAGAGAAAAAGGAGAAATAAGTAGAAAAGGAGAGATAAAAAGAAAGGAGGAGTGAAAAAGAAAGAGATGAAAAGAGAAGGAGTTGAAAAGGAGAGGAAACAGGAAGAGAGAAAAATAAAGAGAGAAAAAGAAAGAGTGAAAAGAGAAGGAGTTGAAAAGGAGAGGCAAAAGTCATTATTAGACCTAGGGAGAAAGATTGGTCTGACAGGAAGTATTTCAAGTACTTTGAATTTTTTCAAGCTTTTCAAAGTCTTGTTAAACAAGTTATAAGCTAACAAAATAAGTTAAGGTTTTTTCATCATCAAAAAGGGGGAGATTGTTGGAACCAAGTTGGTTCTAAGTACTTAGGATTTTGATGTTTACAAAAGCACTCCATGTAATCTTATTTTGTACTTAGAATTATTATATAAAATGTCACCAGAGGCAGAAGATACATCCAGAGGAAGCAACTAGAGGATAGAAATGTCACCAGAAAGTTAGGTCAGATAATGCATCCAGAAGGCACCAGAGGATGCATCCTGAAGGCACCAGAGGATACACCTTCAGAGGATATCAGATGATATCATCAAAGAAGAATAGATTAGAGGATGATGATACCAGAAGCAAAAATCAGAGGATGACGTCACCAGAGGATGGCACCAGAAGATGACGTCACTAGAAGCATAAACCAGATGATGATGTCACCAGAAGATGACGTCACTAGAAGCAGAAATCAGAGGATGGCGTCACCAGAGGATGATCATCAAAGGAATCTGTCAGAGGAATATGTTAGAGAAAAATGCTCAAAATAGAATTACAGCAAAAGACTCGAGAAACAGAATCTAGCTAAAAATATGCTTTAAAACAAAATTTGAAAAAAATGCTCAAACCAAAATTAGAGCAAAAGACTCGAGAAACAGAATCTAGCTGAAAGCATGCTCAAAACAGAAGCAGAGCAAAATGCTCAAAATAGATTAATCTAAATACACTCCAAAAGTAAAGCATCAGTGAGCAAAAGACTCAATACAGAATCTGAGCAAACTACTCCAGAATATTCTCAAAATAGATTAATCGAAATACACTCTAGAAGTAAAGCATCAGTGAAGTCCTAAAGGTCATCTATAAAAAGAAGCTCAAGGCAGAAGACTTAGAATAAAAAATAATTGAGAGTCATACACTTCCAAAAGGAAAGTACTTGAGTTTTTCAGTGAGGTCAATTGTGAGTATCCGCTTTCCAGAAGCAAGTACTCTAAGTTTTTCTTTCCCTTGTTTTAGGTCTAAGTTGTTGAAGTAAAGTCTACAATCTGAGGGAGTCAGAAGGAGTAGCATATTACTTAGCAATTAGATTCAAGGTTCTTTTCCTCAAAAGTCTAGGGTTGTTAGACTTTTTGAGAAGACTGACTTGGAGGGTCAGTGGTACTTTGTAATTCAATGTTTTTGAATTAGTGAAATCCTTCAAAGTGAAGGGACTAGATGTAGCTTAGTTAACGGTGTACCAGTATAAATTCTGAGTTTTTATTTACTTTATATCCGCTGCTAACTCTGTTTTAATTCGTACATAACAAGTTTTGTTTTAAAACTTAAAAAGTATTCAAGTTAGTCAAACACAATTCAACCCCCCCTTCTCGTGTTTGCACCTTTATCTTGATCATAGTGCATGTTTACACACAATTAAAAAGAAACAAATTCAAATAACAAAAATAAGCATGCAAAAATAAAAGTTACCTCTATCTATGGGTTGTCTCCCATGAAGTGCTTCTTTAAAGTCATTACCTCAACCATTGTCAAGGTGTATTATATGACACAAAGAACACATCATCTTTCTCACCAAGGAGTACATATTTCAAGTGAGGTGGCAATTGCTTGAGCTCAACTAGCGGTGTCTCTTTCTTTTTCTCTACAAGGTTTTCTTTATTCCCTTTCAACTACTCCCATCTAGTATGGAAGTGGGAGGATTAAGGTGGTGATGCCTCTAACATGGCTAAAACATCTTTCAGTATTGGATATTCACTATATTTAACAACATCATGGGACATGCATAACATCATTTCTAAAGGTATAATAGGTACTTGATGTTCAACTTTTTCTTCGACTATCTAATCGAAAATCTTAATTCCATTGAACCATTTTCTTTCTTTTGAATGCTCCATGGCTTTTAGAATATCAAATGTAATGATTGACTTATTTACCTTAAAGGTTAAGGTGCCATCTGCCATATCAATCATAGCTCTCCCGGTTGCTAAAAATGGTCTCCCCAAGATCACAGAGATATCATTGTCTTCCTCCATGTCTAGTACCACAAAATCCACCGGAAAAATGAACTAATCTCCTTTGACAACAACATCTTCCACCGCTCCATATGGATGTTTCATTGAGCGGTCCACAAATTGTAACATCAACTATGTGTCTTTGACTCTCCCAATGCCCAACCTTCTATATATAGAATGGGGCATAAGACTCACTAGCCCCAAGATCACACAAGGTCTTCCTAAAATTTCTATCCCAAATAGTGCAAGGAATAGAGAAGCTGTCAAAATCCTTGAGTTTAGGTGGCAGCTTCCTATATAGAATAACACTATACTAATCGGTAAGCATCATTGTTTCACTGCCAATCTTTCTTTTCTTTGACAGAATTTCCTTCATGAACTTGGCATATCTTGGCATTTGCTCTAGTGCTTCTGCAAAAGGAAAGTTAATTTGCATTTTTTTTAAAACAGCAAGAAACTTACCAAATTGTTTTTCAGTTTCTTCCTTATTTAAGCTTTGAGGAAATAGAAGTCGAATTTCAGGCTTTGGCAAGGCCTCCTTTTTTTGCACCACAGGTTCTTCCTCCTTTTCAAGAGCAATATCCTCCTCAATTGATATTGGGGTGACCATTTGCTCCTAGTGGATTGGAATTGAAGCACTCCCACCCTTTTTGGCTTTAGGTGGTAGTGGTTCAATTACCTTGCTACTCCTCATTGTCACAACCTTGACATTATTTCATGGATTCAAAACTGTATCACTAGGCAAATTTTCTGGCACTCTTTGTGCTAGCTGTTGAGCAATTTGAAACATTTGGGATTTGAGTCTCAAGAGTCTTGATTGATGTTGAGTGATTTTTCTGGATGGCTCTTTACTCTTCAATGAAAGAACTTATGTTCACTGCTAACTTCAATAGCAATATGCCAAACAAATTTATGTGATGGAGCTTGATTTGATTGAGCTTCTTGTTGACCTTGAGGTCTACCCTGTTGATCTCTCCATGAAAAATTTGGATGATTTCTCTAACCCGGATTATACGTACTAGAATAGGGATTATTCTGCTTCCCATTGTTACTCACAAAGTTCACCTTTTCTGGTTTTTCCGTATCATCATTTGGTATCTCACAAGCTCCATTTTTCTGTGCCCCCCCACAAAAGTCACAACCTGTATGCTATAGTAATTTGATTGGGACCACTTGGGGTTGTATATTTAGAGCTTCCATCCGTTTCTTTATCTCAGTGGTGATAACATTTTCTATCTATTTTGAGAGCTATTTCCCTTGAGCCAACCCAACAACCACAACATTTAATTCCAACATACCACTTTTTGACCCATCACATCTATCACACAACATCATATGCTCATTTCATGACATGATCTTGATAATTTTTTGTGCTTCTGATGCGGTTTTGTAATTCAAAGAACCGCCTATTATAGCATCCAACATAATTCTAGTGTTAGGCCTCAAACGATTATAGAATATTTGCATTTGAGCAATGTTGTCATAAGCATGATTGGGGTACCCTGCTAGTAAACTCTTCAACCTCCGGTAAGTGTCACGAAGAGATTCTCCTACTTTTTGTTTGTAACAAAACTGGGGGGAAGTATTGTTCCATGAACTTATCTTCAAGGTCATTTCATGTGGTGATACTACTGGAGGGTAAAGAACTAAGCCACTCCTTAGCATCATCTTTCAAGGACAATGTTAATAGTCTCAACCTCTTCCCTTCTTCAAAGTTTCCATCCACCTTCACTGTTTCACATAGTTCAAAGAAGTTTGTGAGATGTCTATTGGCATCTTCATTATGTTTATTGAGAAAATGAATCTCCTTTAACTCTCGGTACAAAACGAGACTTATTTCAAACTTAATAACTGTAATCGGTTGGTTATGGATGGCCAATCGAGCATGGTTTTTATCTAGATTCCCATACTCGCCGAGGGTATGTACATGTGGTGGTATATCATCCATCTCCGCAAAGATGAATAGTTCTCCCAGATCCTCTTCTTCCACTACTAAATGCCTTTCCCTTTGCCTCATTTCTCAAACCACTTTTCTATTTGCTTTCGTATTTTATTTCGATTTCTTGATCAAAGAGATGTTTAGCTGAGGACTGGCCTCGCTTACAAGGTTAGACAAATCATGAGTAATGAAAAGTTTTAAACTTAAAAAAGAAGACAAAATTTTTATTGAAGAGCAAAAAATTACAATTAAGTAAATAAATTATGATTCAATAGTGATATGGCAATCCCTGACAACGGTGCCAACAACATGATAGTGTTTCAGAAAATGTACTGAATCATTGCAAGTAACAATTAAAATGCTAGTACCAAGTGTCGAACTCAAGGATTGTGTTTTACTATCGAATTATATTTAATTACTAAAATAAAACAAAAAGTTTCCAAATTGATTAAATTATATTTGAATCTAACAAGAGTAATAGAATTGAACTTTTATAAAAAGAAAAAATGTTAGGGATGAGCTTAACTTCGAATCCAACCTTGGTTTCTAATTTGATCCTAGTTACTAAATTATTTTATTGAACTATTACCGAATTATCTTTATTATTTTTGCCCTAATTCCTTAGCGATGGAACCTTTAATTACAAAGTAACCCCTAATTTCTTAGTGGATTTAAGATTAGTTTTAAGCTTTACTGTACAAGAATTCTCTTATTAAACTATTGCCTCTGCAAATAATTTAATTGGTTTCATGACCTGCTGTTAAGAGAATCCTTAGATACCTAAAAGGCACACCAACCTTACCTTGTTCTATAAGAAATCTCCTAAGTACAAACTTAGGGGATACTGTGATTCTGATTATGCTGGAGATAAACTTGAGAGAAAGAGCACTAGTGGAAACTGCACCTTTTTTATGACAACTTAACATCCTAGTCAAGTAAGAGACAAAACACTGTTGCAATGTCAATAGCAGAGGCTGAGTACATTTCAGCAGCTGGCTGCAGTTCTCAACTACTTTGTAGACACTGAACACCAATAGGCTGACATATTCACCAAACCACTACCTGAAGATAGGTTTGACTTCATCAAGAAAAACCTAAACCTTACCTTCATATCTGACTGATATTGAAATCACTTCAAAGTAGTTTAGTTTTAAATTAGTTTTATATATTTTCTTGTAATATGTTATATTCATGTTATTCACACACACAAAAAAGCAAAAACAAAAATCTCACTTTCATGTCTTTTTGTCTGATGACAAAAGGGGGAGAAAGATATTTGATGAAGTGGGGAAAAGATACTTAGACTTAGGGGGAGCCCCAAGTTAGGTGGAGTCAATGAAATACAAAGAAAAGCTATTATAAAAAATACAAGTTTTGTCATCATAAAAAAGGGGGAGATTGTTGGAACCAAGTTGGTTTTACAATTAGAGTTTTCATGTTAACAAAAGTATTTTATGAGAACAATATATTTGACGTAAAAGAGTATGAAAGATGATATAGTCAAGATTTATAGAAGATTTGATCAAAATTTATCTACATCAAATTTACAGTCTCAATCTAAACAAAAAAGGAACAGGATCAATTTGAAGAATTTACAAACGCAATGTGAACAAAATACAATTCATAATTAAACAAGTACCAAATTGAAGCCCAAATTTTAACTATAAATAGATACTCAAGGCTAAAGAAGAAACTCATCGAAAAGCAGAAAAGAGTAGTCTTAAAGTTCAAAGAGAGAAATACTTGTTTCAAGTTAGAAATATTTTTTGAGTGTTCTTTTCTTAGAGTATGAGAATTATTATTATTATCAACTTTTTAGAAGCAACTAATAAAGTTTCAATCTCTTGTATCCAACCCGATATTGGTTTAGTTCCTTCTTCAATCTGAGGTTGTCAGGTTGTTAGGAGAAGACTTGGCTTGTAGGGTCAAGGTGGTGTTGTTCCTCAAAAGTCTGGGGTTGTCAGGCTGTTTGGGAAGACTGGCTTGGAGGGTAAGGTGCTTTTTATTCAAGGTATTTGAATTTGTGGATTAAAGCCTTCTGAATGAGGGGACTAGATGTAGCCAAGTTAGTGGTGAACAAGGATAAATCTATGTGTCAAGTTAATTATGCTTTCATTGCTTGCTGCCTCTGAATCTGATTTGCTTTGCTCTAAGTAAGTCACCAAAAACCAAACTAGTTTTTAATTTATCTATAAATTATCAAAAAGATATCAACTTTGGCAAACACAATTCAACTCCTTTCTCGTATTTGCACCTTCACAAGTCAACAAACTTCAAAACCTAGAAAATAATCAAAATACTGTAGAAATGCACCCCTGACACGTGCATTTATGCTCCAAGCGCACAACATCTGTTGTCTAATGTTTACTGCATGTTTCTCCTATTTTGAGTCTTAATTTGGTTTCTCTGTCTTCATGAAAGTTGTAGATATGAATCTTAGCTTTCATTGGCACTTGATTTGACTCCAATTTGAAATCTACAACTCCATATATGACTGAAATATTCCACATATGTCATGTTGATTTCTCACAAAAAATCTAGCACTGCACTAAAACAACGAAACAACACAAAACTACAAAAATCTTCACTTAATCAAGGAAATAAGAACATAAACATTTTATTAAATCGTAAAACTAAAATCAACAAACTATGTCAAATAACTTCTTAAATTAACTAACTATTAAGGATAAATTAGACTAAAAACAATGAAAAATATGTATATGATGAAGAGTTATCAACAACCAAGTAATGCTAGAGAAAACTACTCAAAGCCTAAAGGGGCAGATAATAGAATACTTGTATAACTCTTTATGGAAATATTGGATTAAACCCTCAATTGTATTGAGGAAAAATCGCCCTATAAGGGGAGGACTAGATGTAGCAACAATTTGTTGTGAACTGGTACAAAATATCTATGTCTCCTTTATTCTTTTTTAATTCTAACATCTTAGTTCTTTATGATTCCATCTTATTTCTTCTAAACCTCTTTTAATAGTAAGTTGAATGTTGTGATAAAGAACAGTTTTTGTAAGGAAATATAAGTAGTTTTGGAAACGACAAACACAATTTAAGCCCCCCTTTCTTGTGTTTTCCAACACCTTTAGTATATGGATACGTCTTAAAGACTGATTTTCCTTAAATGGGGATTAAAGATCTCCAATAGTAACATTCTCAACGAACACTTCTTCTTTGTATTTAAAAAGAAATCTTCGAGTCAAATGAGAGCAAGAAGAAAAACGAAAAAGGCAATGTGTTAAGAAGAAATTATGTAAAATCCTAGAACACGTTAGAAGAAAAGAATCAATGAAAAATCCTCTCAATAGAGAGCTATTAGAATTGATGTAAATCAATCAAGTTGTTTGATATACTTGAATTGATATATGATTTCAAATGTAAGATTCTTCCAATTGGTGTTAGAATCCAAGAAACAAACTTTGTGTCACTTCAGACACAAATTAGAGTTGATGTCAATCAACTCGATAGTGGCAACAACTCTTTCGTCCATAAGAGGTACCTGAAGAGGTATAACAATATTGATGAACCTCAACGGTAGGCTATAGGAAAGTTGAAGAAAGGTTCTAACGGTAAACAGCCCAGAGAGGCTAGAGAAGAATACTCAAACCAAGAAGAGGCAGAGTAAACAATAATTGTATGCTATTGTTGAAATAGTGAATTAAGTTCTCGAATGTACTGGGGGAAAATATCTTTGTATAGGGAAGACTAGCTGTAGGAAAAGTCTATTATGAACTATTATAAAAATCTTTGTGTTCATTCTCTCTCTCTCTCTCTCTCTCTCTCTGTTACTCTAATCTCAGTTCTTTATGATTCAAATTTATTTTACTAAATCTGTTATATAATAGTAAGTGGAATGGTTTCATAAAGAACATATTCTTTGTTAAGGAATCAAAGTATCTTTTTAAAATGCCAAAACATAATTCAAACTCCCTTTCTTGTGTTATCCAGCACCTTCATTTCTAACGGTACTATGCCAGCTGCTACGCCAACTTATTGACAACACTGTTGCTATTAGAAGTAGAGTGCAAAGTAAAAAATAATAAACAAGCTGACAGGATGTAATGGGATATGTTGACTTTTTTGTCAAAAGACTAAAGAGGACAGGATGTAATGGGATATGTTGTTTGATTTATGGCGAATTTGTTATAGATTAATACAAAAGTAATTTTAATTTATATTTTTTTAAATATTGTTTTTTGAGAAATTATTTAAAAATAGTAGAAGTTATTTTAAACTCATTCATTAAAAATTTAAAAAAATATATATATTTTAACATTCGACAACTTGTAATTCAATTATTGTAGATTTCAACATAACAAAAACTGCATGCTTACAAATTAGTTTCTCATTTTATGCATTTTTACAAATTGACAAAATATTTAAAATAATCTTTTATTACTAACTATTTATACCAATTTGGAAGCAAAGACTCCTATTTCGTGATTTGAATTGGATTGTCTAACTTAATTTTGGAGCAAGGACTCATATTCCTTGATATCTTTCATATGTTCCGGCCAAATAAGGGAGCAAGGAATCCTATTTACGATCAACACTTCATATTCCTCTATTTCTCTCATATTCATATCAAATTTAGGAGCAAGGACAAATATTCCTCGATTTCTTTCTGATTTTCTAGCTATATTTTGGAGCCACAACTCATATTCCTTGATGTCTACTGGCCTTCCAGACAAAACTAACGAGTAACGACTCCTATTTCTTGATTTCTCCTGGTTTTTTAAGCTAGAGAGCAATGACTCTTAATCCTTTTTTTTCTTTCAGTTTTTCTGGCCATATTTAAGAGCAAGGACTCCTATTCGTTGATTGCTCCTTCATATTTTCTAGCCAAATTTGAGAGCAATGACTCTTATTCCTTGATTGCTTTCTGCAAATTTAGGATCAAGGACTCCCATTTATTGATTTTCTTTTAGTTTTTCTGGCCAAATTTGGGGAGCAAGAACACCTAATTGTTGATTTCTCTTGAATTATCTTACCAAATTTTAGAGCAACCACACAAATTCGTTGAGTTATTTCTAATTGACTAACCAAATTTTAGAGCAATGACTCCTATTCCTTGACTCCTCTCGCATTTTCTGGCCAAATTTTGGAGCAATAACTCTTATTCCTTGATTAGTTTTGGACATTCAGGTCATATTTGGGAGCAACAACTCATATTCCTTGATTCCTTCAAATTTTCTATCCAAATTTCAGAGCAGCGAACCACACTCCTTGATATATCTGGGTTTTTCTAACAAAATTTGGGAACAGCGACTATTATTCCCTGAATTTTTTAGATTTTCTGCTCAAATGTTGGAGCAACAACTCATATTCCTATATTTCCCTTGGTTTTATGTCCAAACTTTGAAGCAATGACACCTATTCCTTGATTTCTTTGACATATTATGGAAAAAGTTTAGAGCAATGATTCCTATTCAATGTTTTCTTTCTAATTTTCTAACTAAATTTAAAAGCAAGGACTCCTATTCCTTGATTTCTTTTGGATTTTCTTGCAAAATTTGAGAGTAAGGACTTTTATTCCTTTAATTCTTCCAGATTTTTTGGCCAAATTTTAGAGCAACGACTACTATTTGTTGAATTTTATTTTTTTTTTAGTTTTCTAGCCAAACTGGGGGTTGTTATGACTCTTATTCCTTAATTTATTTTGAATTTTAGGGCCATATAAGGGAGCAAGGACTCCTATCCCTTGATTTATCCTATTTTTTTTGGCTAAAGTGGGTGCAATATCTCATATTCCCTGATTTATTTCGGATATTCTCACCGAATTTTTTGTAAGAACACCTATTCCTTGATTTCTTTTGGATATTCTGACTAAAGTTGGAGCAATGACAAATATTCCAAAATTTCACTTAATTTTTCTGGGCAAATTTGGGAAAAAAACTCCAACTCATTATTTATTTCTCCTATTTTCAGGCCAAATTCAGGATCATGGACTCCTATTACTTGATTTCTTTCAGATTTTGTGATCAAATTTGAGACCAATGTCTCCTACTCCTTGATTGCTTTAGAATTTTCTATCCAAATTTAGAAGCAAGGATTCCTATTCCTTTATTAATCTTATATTTTTCGGATAAATTTTGGAGCAAGAAATACTATTTATTGATTTGTTTCTTTTAGTTTTCCCGGAAAATTTTTGGGAGCAGGGACACCTATTCATTTATTTCTCTTGAATTTACTTGCCAAATTTTAGAGCAGCAACTCATATTTCTAATTGACTAACCAGATTTGAAAATAAGCACTTATATTCTTTGATTTCTATCGGATTTCCTGACCAAATTTGGGAGCACCGACTCTTATTCCTTGATTACTTCCGGATATTCTGGTCAAATTTAGGAGCAATGATTTGTATTCATTCATTTCTTTCAAAATTTCTAGCCAAATTTTAGAGCAACGATTTCTATTCCTCGATATCTCCCAATTTTTCTAACAAATTTCGTAACACCCTAAATTTTTTATTATTATATTTTAGTAATAAATTATTACAATATGTTTGTTTGATATGTCTGAGAGCAATTACTTTTGTTACTTGATTTCTCTCAAATTTTTTTGCTTAATTTGGATCAAAGACTCATATTCCTTAATTTGTTTCAGATTTTTTGGCCGAATTTGGGATCAAAGTCTCATATTCCTTGATTTCTTTCGGATTTTGTGACCAAATTAGGGACCAAGGAGTCCTATTCCTGGATTTCTTTAGAAATTTCCATCTAAAATTTGGAGCTAGGACCATATTCCTATATTTCTATCTAAAGTTTGGAGCTAGGACTCAAATAACGGAGCAAAGACTCCTATTCCTTGATTTCCTTTGGTTTTTTTAGCTAAATTTGGGGGGAAATACTCATATTCTTTGATTTCTTTTGAAAGCTTTGGCAAAAGATGAGAGTAACAACTCCTATTCCTTGATTTTTTTTTGAATTTTCTAATCAAATATGGGAGTAAGGACTCCTATTTCTTTTCTGCCAAATTTTGGAGGAATGACTCTTATTCTTTGATTTCTTTTAGATATTCTAGTCAAATTTGGGAGTAACGATTTTTTATTCCAATAGTAGACCGCCACGATCAGGCTCAATTGTACTTCCCCGAAATCACTAGGCTTGTAAGACTCTACCTATATGATGACAAAATAATCTCCCCTTCAAAAATTCTCATCAACTTCAAATATTTCCAACATCTATTTTATCCCCTTGTTAGTCTAGACTACTCCATTAAGAGCATCAATACAAGTTGGAATCGTCACTCTTTCATTAATTATGGGGTTACTTCAATATTCTCATCACAAATTTATAACATCATTATCATTAATCATACATCATCGTATAAACTCATCACAAATTTATAACACCACTATCATCGATTAAAAATATTCATTATCATCACATAAACATATATCACACAACTCCATCTTTTATTATTACATCACATAAATTTGTCTAATCAAGCATATGCACAAAATTTAATTCGACATCCAAAATTACAATAATATCAAATACCACACAATTATCGAAAATTAAATAAATTAACACATTATAAACATTTCTATTTGACATTTTAATCTCACAATCCTCATATTTTCACATTAACTAATTTATCTCTTACAAGACTGTTGTTGTACGTAGCGAGCCCCAGATGAATCATTGGGAAATACGGTTTTTTTCGTTTATCTCACAACACATTATAATAATGAATTCTACGCTCTCTCACCCTTACCTTATTTAGACGTTTTCTCAGACATAGAAATGATTGGAAGTTTTCAACTGCAATTGCAGATGGACAACGTACAGTGAGTGAATCCAAATAAATGGCGAGTTCACAAAATTGTCAAGACGCGACTGATAAATTATGCAGAACATATTAAATTATTAATAATAATTTTTGGATTCAAAATGAAGTCAAAACGGCAAGAAAAAAAAGACAGAAATAGTCTCACTGACTCATCAAAGTGCCGGAAGGGTCCGATGTCAACTTCATTGAAAAATGCAAATGAGTAGTGCTTCTTGAAGGTTTCGATGAGAGGAATCTGAAAAATGATGCCAGATTTTTGGGACGACAAACGTGGTGATCAGAATCGGCCAAAAATAGCTCTCCCAAGGAAAGAAACACAAATGCTTTTTATGAAACGAAGTCACGATTGATAAAATTAATGCCAAAAATAGATTTAGCGGCCGATTTTGTGTGGGATAGATTCCAATGGCAAAGAATTGGTAGGAGTGAATTTCAGAGAAAAACAGTTTGCTGGGATTTAGCTGCCCGTTTTTTAATTGCAGATGGACGAGTGCAGATAGCAGATGTACATGTGCAAGAGTAAAACAATCTGTAAAGCCCAACACAGGGTAGTGAAGTAAGTCTGAGGCAAAAATGGGAGGTGTAGTGAGCAACTCGCGGGTGTAGAAAAGAAAAACTCAACTAAAAATGTCTTAAATTCATATGCAAAAGTAGAAAATAGGGGTGTAAACAGTCGTTTGGTCCAAAATTTATTTTCTAGTATTTCCAAAAGCCGTTAATAAATAAATGATTTATTTTACTGATCTACACTACAAACTTTTTCTCCAAAATACTCATTTTAACATAATATTATTTTTTTCTTAACATAGATAAATCTAATTTTAATCAAAACTCTGATACTCAAAATAATAATTATAATTATTAGTATAAATTTTTTCAAAATAATCACATAAAAATACATCACCTTTAAAGAATAGTCGACATGATAAAATAAATAAATATAACATTAACAATTTATATTAATTACTAAATCAAAATAAATATATATAAAATCATCACACCATGACAACTATATAAAAGTAAAGAAAATCAATATCAATATTACTAATATCTCAAGATAATTATTTGTAAGATAAATAATTAAAATAATATATATTTAGAAATAATTAAATATAATTATGTGCACACTTAACATTAGTCAAACATACAAGAAAATATCACATTAACTACAAATGTACATATACACGTAGAATCGCATAAAATCTTATATTTTAAAATATGTACGTTAAAATACTAATATTTATAGAAAAATATATAAAATAGTAAAATATAATATTTATTAATTATATCACTCATGTAGTCAAATATGTACAAGATTAATATATCATAGAAAACACACAAATAAAGAAATTTAATCATAAAACTAATCAACATATATTCTAAAATATTTTTAACACCAAATTAATTATCTAAAATCTTATTTAATTAATAAAATAGTTTGTTGTAAAATTTGGAATGTTACAGTAACGACTCTTATTTCTTGATTAATTTCTCATTTTTTAGGAAAATTTTGGGTCAACGAATCCTATTCTTAATATCTGTCATATTTTCTTGCCAAATAAGGGAGCAAAGACTCGTAATCCTTGATTTCTTTTAGATTTTCTGGCCACATACGGGAGCACGGACTCTTATTATTTGATTTCTTTTGTTTTTCTAGTCAAATTTGGGAGCAAAGACTCATATTCGTTGATTTCGTTTTCGTTTTCCTTGATTTTTTTTGGATTTTATTACAGCAAGAACTCAAATTAGTTGATTTATTTTTGAAGGCCAAATTAGAGACCAAAAACTTCTATTCCTTGATTTTTCTTTAATTTTCAGGCCAAATTTGGGATCAAGGACTCCTATTCCTTGATTTCTTAATGATTTTCTATCCAGATTTGAGAGCAAGGATTCGTATTCCTTAATTTCCTTTGGATTTTCTAGAAACCTTTTGGAGTAAGGACTACTATTTGTTGATTTCATTCAAATTTGCTAGCTAAATATGTGGAGATGTGACTCCTTTTCTTTGACTTTTTTGGATTTTCTAGCCAAGTATGGATGCAAGGAATCCTATTCCTTGATTTCACCAGATTTTTCTTGCCAAATATGAGAGCAATGACCCTTATACCTGTTGAGAAAAAATCTCTTTCAAATATTTTAATGATATCAAAATTATCTCAAAGATTATGATTATGTCTATAATCTAATATGTGCTTTTGAATGATTTTATAAGAAAGGAACAGATCCATTCTCACAATGATCCAAAAAGGAAAAGAGTTGAGTCAAAGTAAACACAACCTCCAAGAAAGAGGACAAACCAATAGAGGTCAAAGCCTTAAACCTCCAATCAAGAGGATGAACATATACTACACCAAAAATTGACTTTATGACCAGGTAAAAGAAGATGATTATGTACCCAAAGACAAATAAATAACAACAAAAAAATCAAAAGGAAATCATCAGAGGTTCAACAAAAGAGGTCAAACAGAATGAACTTTTGTGTCCATTTGTCCTCCTACAAAGGATATAACCAATTGTACCTTTTCAAGTAAAAGCATTGTCCTTTACACAGAAAACAAGATTGTATTGTTCTTGGAAAAGAAAAAAAATCAAAAGTACAAGTCTTATTTCAATGAAGAAAAGATCAACCTCCAAGGAGAAATCTTGAAAACTCATCCTTCTATGTACAAAGCAATACAAGGAAAAGCTTAATGGCATTTCAGTAATTCAAATAAAAAATCAAGGACTATTAAACTTTTATCCAACGGTCATAAGGTACCTTTTCTTGAGAACTAAGTCTCTTCACCTCTATAAAAGGAAAGGAACTCCTCATCATTCAATACACATTCACTCATACAAAATAAAATATCTCAAAACTAAAAGAGCTACATCATCCTCTCTTAAGAACTTTCTACTGTTTTTAAACTAGATCTTTGATTCCATCTTCCTAGAAAGTTTAGAAATAGAGAAAATCATAATCACTCACTTTGTATATTACAAGTTAGTGTCAACTTGTAATAATTGTAATCCAAGAGGATAACATTGTGTAAGCCTAGTGAGGCTAAAGAATATACACAGTGAAAAGAGTCTTAGAGGAGGACAAAACATTTTTAAACACTAGTGAAACTCACAAGTTTGTGAAGAACTGGACATAACCCATTTTGAGTGAACCAGTATAAATCGGTGTCACTACGTCACAAATTGCCTTTTACAGCGTTTTTTTTAAGCCTTTTACAACGCTTTTAAGTGCTATAGTATCTAGTGCTGTAAAAGGATACAACAAAGCTATTGAAAATACAACAAGCGCTGTAATAGGTCTATATATAAATCGCGCTCCTTATAATAGTGTTACAGCGCTTTTTCAAAAAAGCGTGAAAAAGCGCTGTAATAGGTTCATATATAAAGCGCGCTTCTTATACTATGTTTACAACGCTTTTTCGAAAAAGCGCTGTAGTAGGTTAATATATAAAGCGCGCTTCTTATACTATGTTTATAGCGCTTTTTTGAAAAAGCATTGTAAAAGGTCGTATATGAAACGTGCTTCTTATACTATGTTTATTGCGCTTTTTCAAAAAAGCGCTGTAATAGGTCTATATATAAAGCGCTTCTTATACTAGTTTTAAAGCACCTGTTCAAAAAAGCGTTGTAAAAGGTTTAGAAAAGCGCTGTAAAACGTTTAAAAAAGCTTCGTAAAAGGATTTTTATGGCATTTTTAAAAAAAGTGTTGTCTTTTTTAGGGCATTATTATGAACATCAAATATCACATTCAGATTCTTCTTTTCAACATTAAAATTCACATTCACAATATCAAAATTCATATTCTTCACAACATCAATTTCATATTCACATTCAACAATATCAATTACAAGTATTTCACATCAACAAATTACAATAAATTACAGTATGAATTACATATTCACATAACAAATTACATCATGACAGTAGCAACATATTCACAGTATAAACTACATATTCACATAACAAATTACATCACGACGGTAACAACAAATTAATTACAAATTATATAACTTTGAGTTCGAGGACAAACTGACACCATTCTTCTTTTATTTTTGTGAGATCACTTTCAGAGTATGTTGGGTTGAAGTTGTCAAAATACTGAAGCAAAATAAGTTAGAATCAAAAAATAACATATATATAGTTTATATATGAAAATCAAAATATAATGAAAATAACGTATCGTTTTTGGAATTATATGTTGATTTAGATCAACAATCTCCTTCATGAACCTCATTATATAGTATCTTCAGTCTATGTTGTTAGTTTGACGCAGACACTAAAATAAAACATGTACGCCAATAAATATTTATGCATTGATTGTAAATGAAAATTTAAAGGCATGTGATGTTGTTTGACTTAATCTTCGATAATGAAGCACCCCTTTGAGCGTGGAAAACTTGCAGAGCACTATCAAATAAATGTGATTATTATTCAATGACCAAGAACATTATTTATATATGTAAGAAATAAATGAATATTACTTACGTGTCGAAGATGTTCTTTATATTAGGGTGATTGTTGAAATGACCGTGCAATGGGTCTAAATAATATACAATTTCAGAAGTCGCATTTATGGCAAACAACACCCAATGTTGCCTACAACAACAAAAATTTGGTTGGCAAATTTGTTTACACAACTCATAATATCATAAATTAAAAAAGATATAGATAAAGTATCTAATTACGTACCCTAAATTGTATGGTGCCAGAAACAGCTTGTCCTTCTCTTTATTTTCTATAAGTATATCAACTACATAGTTTTTTACATTAACTGGATCGAGTTTAAACATGGATAGTTTATGCGGAGATAAGAATGAAAATCTACTTGACAACTTCCGCGTGCACACCAACTTCTCATACAAAAACCTTCAATGAAAATATAAAATTAGATTAATTATCAATAAATTACATGTGGCAGTGATGTAATTAAAAGGTAATTTTTATCTTATATAAAGTATTTATATTACTTGATGTATATGCTGATGACAATAGCACTCAGCTCTTTATGATCGAGAAGTTTATATATTTGCTTTTTGCCAAGTATGTCTAAATACTCTTCTCCAAATATACCTTTTTCCATGTTTATCATACGTGTATCATTGTTGCCCTCAATATTCATCTTAATTGTTGTGTCAAGACACGACTCAAATCGAGCAACGCGTGGTTGACTTATTTTAGAAGCAGCAACTGATTTTCCTCGATCAAATTTTTGCATTTTGGAAGGTTTATTTTTTGGTTGAATCTGAAAAAAATGAGGTTGATCATTTTGTTAGTTATTATAGTAAGCTAATCATTTTGTATACATGAATTAATGTATATGTCAAACCTTTTCTGGTGCCTTTTCTGGTGAAGTGACAAACCTGCTGCGAGGGATCTTATAATCATTCCCTTTAGCAACAATCTAAATAAATGTGAAATATAAAAGCAGAAAAATCAGCAATTAAACATAATCGGTCAATCATAATCATACAACTAAACATACATAGCAATTAAAACATACCTCCTGATCACTATCAACAAGGTGTTTCGGCCATGCCACATAGCTATCTATTGCTTCTCCCAAAAGTTTTTTATCTCCGTCGTTGTTGGGGATAGGCAACGGTGCAAGTGGTTCTAAAGCTACCTCGTGTGGCACTTTAACATGACCGACAGGGACGGGGTTGTTGTGCAATACTTCTCCCAATGTATTGTACAATGTTCCTTTCCCAACCATATGACGGGTAGGGGAAGACAAGTATAGGCAGCAATGTGAAACACCCTAAATTAAATCAATGGTTAATACATAAGTATATGAAACAATTAGGTTGAATGAATCTTTTATTTCGTTAAGTAATTAATTAACTTCGGGATTTATGAGCAATGTTGCAACTTCCATCTTCGCTGTCTATTTGCATTTCACGTTGAAGTTGCTTTTCCTTATCCTTTTTAACCAAGTATGCAACTTACTCCGAAAGGGTTTTCAACGCTTCTAATAGTTGATCATTCGAGGGATTTGTGCCCTTCTCATGTAAAAAATAACTTTTGGGAGTCATGCCAAATCCCTTACCCCTCACACGGCCAGAATATTCAGGAACATTGAATACCTTCGAGAATGTCCTTACAGCTAACTTCTTTATTTTTATCTTGATTTTCAAGACATTGTTCCAAGTTTTCCTAAAATACATGAAGTATTAACAAGATAAGTTCAATATCATTTTTAAAAGACAATATTAAAAAATATTAAAGTGATAGTATATATACTTACACATTGTTGGGCAACTTGTTGAACATTTTCGTTATCCACTTTTGCATCTTTATTTACGCGAGCCTCCTTCCACAAGATATGACGACCCAATGGTTTATCGAATTTCGTCTCTTGTAGCTGTTCGTTAAGACATAAACAAAATATTAGTTAGAAATTATAGTCTATAATCTACCACAATGTATAAAAGTGATGTTTACTTACAACTTTTTGCTCTAAACGCGCATACCCGATACGCGATCTTTTGTATGGATGCACAGGGTTCTTTGCTCGCTCCCGATTTTCTGTACTTATATTCTATATATAAAGAAAATAATAATGATTGTGTAAAAAAATAAGATATGAATATGAATAAAACACATATGCTAATAAAATAAATATTACCACAAATGCGGGGTCTGAACGTTTAGCTACAAAAGAGGTCCACTCTTTAGTTGTTATGTAGTGTTTGTAAATGTTTGGAGCTTTAACATTCACATTTCCACACTTGTCTCTTAGGTAACAATTCGACAGATGAAATCTAAATCCTCTGTGAATTTTACCAGAAACTCTAAGTACGTAATTTTTCCGCATATCTTCAATGTTAAAAGCGCTCTGCAAACCAAACAAATAAAGAGTTTGAATAAAAGTATTTCAATGGAAAAAATTATAATTAAGTAACAAAAAAGTGGAGTAAAAAAGTTAATTACTTGTACATCACTCCACAGCATGTCTTTAGCATCATTCATTGCTTTGTCTCTCCAGTCATCGATTGTTATAGGGATATTTTGGCGGACAACAGCACCGATGTAGCTTACCATCATTGAACTTTTGGGCTCAATCGGCTGGCCACTTTCATTCCATCCCACCTAATAAACTCATAGAGTGTAAGTGCTTGCTTTCAAAAACGAAAAAAAAAACTTAACAAAAGTATAGTATATATACCTCAAATTTTATTCTAGTACTTCTTTCTATAATGACTTTTTGCATTATAGGTGCCTCACACTTCACTTCGCTTTCATATCCCTCAGCGTTGACAGCTTCATTGTTTACAACGTCAGTGTTTACAACTTCATCGTTTTGACGACCTAAATTGTTGTTGGAATCCATTTATCTACACATTTCACACAATATAAGTTCAAGATGCAGTTTAGTAACAACAACAGATTGAATAAATACAACATGCACTATAAGTTTAGTGACAACAAGATATTAATAACAATACATGTAGTTTAGGGTTACGACGTCGCAGAAATACAAGTTTAGGGTTCCACAGAGCGCTTTAAAAAATTGAACAAAAATCGCCTTAAAAACCTTTATGGTTCGTAGGGATAGTATACGTAGTGAAAATGGAGAGTATGTAATGAAAACAGAGAGTACGTAACGAATATGGACAGTAGGGTTCGCACTAGGGAGAAGGGTTCGTATAGAGAGTGATGAAGATGGAGAGTACGTAACGAATAAGGGTTTCACACTGCCAAGTTCGTAGGGATGAGAATACGTAATGAAGAAGAAAATGAAGAGGCGGTTTCTTATTATCAGTTTACATAATATTTTGAAACACCCTTTTACAGCGCTTTTCCAAATAGCGCTTTAAAAGACTTACCCTATTATAGCGCTCTTCCAAAAAGCGCTTTAAAAGCCTATATAAAAAGCGTCTTTCATAGTCTTTTACGACGCTTATAGATACACTATATAAAAGACGCTATATGAGCATTTTACAGTGCTTTTTCCCATAAGCGCTGTAATTGTTTTGTAATTGTAATTTATCTTTTACAAAAAATTTACATCGCTTTTTCTCATAAGCGCTGTAAATGTTTTGTACTTGTAATTTATAATTTATTTTTTAAAAGCCTTTTACAGCGCTTATGGACCAAAGCGCTTATGTATATCATTTTATAATGTGAGATAATATCCATACTCATGGATACCAATTGCCATCTCTAAAATTTGTTTATCAAATTGTTCATATCAACTTATATGATGAATTCAGATTATAATTAAATTTTTTATCAAATTGTCATCTCTAAAATAATTAAATAATATAATTAAAAAAATTATATGATGACTTCAAGTTCTGGCAGAAAATCATTATATCAATGTTAAATTATATGATCAGTTCAAGTTCTGGCAGAAAATCACTATAAGCATAAAAGTCAAATACTCAGTTCTGGCAGGTCAAGTTACATGAAATTAGTATAAATTACACAATGAGTACATATCTGACATGACTTATATAAAACACATAAACACCTTAAGATGCCCTTTTTCTTTTCCTGGTGGGATTCACATTTGTTTGTCCATTAACTATTCGAAACGATGGATTAATCCAAATTCCCTCATCATGCTCATATCTAAGATATAAACCATCATCAGTTGAATCAATTTCACATGGTTGTGATGTCGCAAAGAAAATATCATTACCAACATCTTCAACGTTGTTGATATCATCACTTATTTTCTTGGTCGATAGGACAACATACCATTTATCATC
The DNA here is from genome assembly GCA_037974295.1 of Cicer cuneatum. Classification (NCBI taxonomy): domain Eukaryota; kingdom Viridiplantae; phylum Streptophyta; class Magnoliopsida; order Fabales; family Fabaceae; genus Cicer; species Cicer cuneatum. The sequence goes on along the minus strand of JBBPBO010001985.1, from coordinate 48,836,649 downwards.
AGCAGGATCAGTGACATAAAACACTTGTTGAGCTTGCAACGCTAAAATAAAAGGCTCATCTTTGTATTCCACTCTACTAAAATTGACAAGCAAGAACACTGACTCATCAATCTGAACGCCATTATTATTATCGATCCACTTGCAACCAAAGATGGGAACACGAAAAAATTGTGTAATCCAACTCCCATATGTGCTAGATAACCCCAAAATATGATAGATTTGCATATATTAGGTTTTTGTTTTTTGCACTTGATATATAGAGTGACTCCGCTATTTTGCATAGTGGTTTGATCATCTTGTTTTGAGGTATAAAATGTATAGTCGTTAATTACATAACTAGTGTAAGAAAAGACATGTAAACTCGGGCCATTTGCTAGCCACCTCAATCTCTCTGAAATTGAAGTGGGGTCTATATCAAACTTTGAGCTAATGTGATTTTTTAGCCAAGCGATAAAACTTCGAATGTGCTCTCGTGTTATCCAATTTTTATTCCTGTTCATGTTCAAACTTGATAACTGATCCATGTGTATTGTAACATACGGTTGAACCTCATCATCATTGTATAGAACATACAAGTGTGCCTGCTCCCATTCTGTCCTTGATATAGTTATTACTCTCTTTCCAATTATCCCTTCTCCTGTTATTTTTCCTGAATGACGAGACATAAGAAGTCCCATGGATTCAACATTAGATAGATATTCAGTACAAAATTCAGCAGCTTCTTCGACACTGTACCGTTCAGCAATACAACCTTCTGGTCGACTTTTACTTTTTACATACCCTTTTAATATTTTCATATATCGTTCTATCGGATGCATCCATCTCATGTAAGCTGGCCCACAAAGATGTGTCTCCTTAACAAGATGAACAGTACGGTGGACCATTATATCAAAAAAACAAGGGTGGGAAATACATTTCAAGCTCACACAAAGTAACAACAATTTCCCTCTACAATGTCGGTAATTTCTGAGGATCGATCACTTTACTACAAATTTCCCTGAAGAAGAAACATAATTTAGTTATGGCTCGTCGAACTTTTTCAGGTAAAATGGAACGTATACCTATGGGTAGGAAATGCTCCATTAGAACATGACAATCACGAGTCTTCAAACCTTTTAACTTGAGCTCTTTCATACAAACTAAAATTTTAATATTTCAACTGTATCCTTCTGGAACTTTAACTTTGTGTAGAAATTTACATAAAATAATTTTTTCCTTTCTAGATAGAGTATGAGCGGCTGGAGTTAGATATGTGCGATTTCCTTTCTTTACGGGACCCAATTCATTCATTATTCCCATATCGACCAAATCCATTCTTGCATTGATGCCATCCTTAGACTTTCCTGGAACACTGAGTAACGTACCAATAACACTATCAAATACATTTTTTTCAATATGCATCACATCGAGAAAATGTCTTATACACAATGACCTCCAATATGGAAATTCAAGAAAATTGACTTTTTCTTCCATCCAATTTTGACAAGCTCTCCCGCAAATAGTTTGCCAAATTTATTGGTCAAACCTTGTACTTTTTCCAATATTTGATATCCAGTTGGTGCTTTTGGAGCAGTACCTTCCTCTGATTTTCCATTGAATGCATTTATCCACCCACGATAATGATGACTAAAAGGTAAAAATCTACGAAAGACATTCTTCTTACAATGTTTCAACCGCATCCAATTTGTATTATCATTCCTCGATTGTTTGGGTCCAGAAATTAACAGAGACAACATCGTAAACTTACGCTTCATACATAACCATGGAGGTAGGTTATAAATCAACAAAATCACAGGCCATGTGCTGTGTGATATGCTTTGAAGACCATGTGGATTCATTCCATTAGTAGAAAGTGTAAGTCATAGATTTCTTGACTCTCTACCAAAATCAGGATACTCGTGATCATTTTTGTCCATTGTGGAGAATCTGCAGGGTGTCGTAACTTTCTATCTCTAATTCTTTATCTACATGCCATGTCAAGTGTTTTGAATCTTCTTCACTGTGATAGATTCGCCTAAATCTTGGTATTATAGGAAAATATCACACGACTTTTGCTGGAGTAGATTCTTTCTTCTTATATCGAGAGACATTGCATTTCGGACACGCCTATAGTAATTCATATTCGTTTCGAAATAAAATGCAATCGTTAGGACACACATGAATCCTTTCATAACTCATGCCAATAGAGCACAAAATTCGTTTAGCCTTGTAGGTTCGACTGGGAAGTTCGTTATCATCTGGCAACATATCTTTTAGGAGTGTTAATAATTATGTGAAGCTTTTATCAGACCATCCATTTCTCGCTTTTAAGTTGTACAACTTTAATACCGCCGAAAGTCTTGTGAATTTAGTACAACCATTATATAATGGTTTCTCTGCATCACTCAGCAAACTCTCAAACATTTTAGGACAATCCCGAAGATCTTCTTCAACTGCTTTTGCAATCTCCTCAACTCGGTCCCGCTCATATGTATCTGTGTTGAAATAATTTGACTCATATGTCGCAACATTCTCAAAATAAGTGTTATCCAACATGTATAGCTTTTATCACCCTGTCTTTTTTTTTCTCACCCTGTCTTATCCAACATGTATAGCTTTTATCAATTCTATGCCATACTAAATGTCCTTCCAATTCATCTGCTCTAACGCGTTTTCCAAAACAACATTTTACCAATCTATAATATATATGCATACAAGTATAATTTCAAAACATAACAGAACATATCGAATAGAATTTATATGATTTATTATGTAAGAATTTATGAATGCAGTGTTACACAAATTTATCAATCTATATCTACATGTAACAATTTATGAATGCAGTATATATGAATCCAGTGTTACACAAATTTATCAATCTATATTGTCATACAAATCTATAGTATATATAGTCTAATATTGGAAAATGGAAACCAAGGTCCAAGGTCTAATTTCAAAAAAGAACATATCGAACAAATTTCAAAACAAAACAGATTTATCATCTAACATTTTATATGATTTATAAGGTAACAATTTATCAGTTTTAGAGACAATAAAAAATTAATAAATACAGTACCTGAGACAACAATCGCTCAGTAAAAATGGGCGCAAAGTAGAGGAGAGGAAGGTTCGTAATAGGGTTCGAAGGGAGAGAACATATTAAATATGTTTTTATTTATTTATTTATCAAGTATATATAACTTGAACTGCTTGTAATTTTACAACGCTTTTGTCCATAAGTGTTGTAAAAAGCTTTAAAAAATTAAATTTCAAAACATTTACAGCGTTTACAACGCTTATATACAAAGCGTTGTAAATATAGTGTGGGAGTGCTATATTTTACAACTCTTTTATGAAAAACGCTCTAAAAAGCGTTGTAAACATTATGTTAGAGCGCTATATTTTACAGCGCTTTTATGCAAAGCGCTCTAAAGGCGCTGTAAACATTATGTGAAATCATTATGACCTTACAACAGCGCTTTTTTGTAAATCCTAAACACTTCATGACCCTCCAACAACGCTTTTTCTAAAGTGATTGTCATTAAAGCGGTGTTGTATCCTCCGTTATATTTAAAATATTATACAACAATGCTTTTAGTTATTAAGCGCTTTAAAATGCGTGTTGTAAAAGGCCATTTTTGGCGTAGTATATGTGTCTTGTTTCTATTTTACTCATTCTGCTTTGTGATTTATAACTTATACTCTTTGCTAATCATCCTCCATAGATGATACGTTTTTTAAACAGATTTCTTAGAAAATATTTAAAACACTAATATCCCTATTCAACCCCCTTCTAGTGATATTTTAGTCACTTCAATTGGCATCATAGCAAGGTTCTCTTGAAAAATACATTTAACCGTGTAAGAGAAAAAGATCAGAACAAAGAAGAATGTCAAAGGCTAAGTGTGTACCCAAAGGAGGATCGACTAGCAGACCTCCATACTACGATGGCACAAACTACTATCACTGGAAAGGAAAAATGAGATTGTTTCTCATATCACAAGACAACAACATATGGTCAATAGTTGAAAATGGCAACTATGTCATTAGAACAAACAATGCTGATTCAATGTGAGATGAAAAACCTCAAGTACAATGGACTGCTGAAGAAAATGCTAAGGTACTCCTAAATTCAAAAGCTCATTTATTTCTAAGGTGTGCTTTTAGCAAAGAAGAATATGATAGAATTAAAATATGCAAAAGCGCTAAGGAACTATGGGACACCTTGAGGATCCATCTTGAAGGATCAAGTCACGTAAAATAAGCGAGGATTGACATGGGAGTACGAGAATTTGACCTTTTTGAAATGAAGGAGGAAGAAACAATTGATGAATTGTTCTCAAGGCTCACCATCATACTGAACAACTTACGATCTCTTGGGAAAGAATATTCTGTCCAAGAGACGATAAGAAAAATACTAAGGAGTTTACCAAAACAATAGAGACCTATGGTGACTGCCATCACGGAAGCAAGGGATCTAGCTACCATGAAACTATAAGATCTAGTTGGAACTCTAAGAGCACATGAACCTTTGCTACTCTTAGATAAGCCAAGTAAAAAGGGAAAAATGATTGCCCTAAAATCAAATCAAACAGAAAGTCCATCCTATAAAAGAATTGAAGAAGTCACAAAAGGAGAAAACTTTGAGTATCCTACATCAGAGGAAGAGGATGAACTAGCGCTGATATCCAAAAGAATTCAGAGGATAACCTCATCAAAAAGAAAAAACTGACAAGAGTAAGATAACCTGTTTTGGGTGTAACAAGATAGGACACTACAAAACTGAGTGTCCTCTAAACAAAAAGAACCCAAGAAGATTTCCTTACAAAAGTAAAACAATGTTGGCTACTTGAGATGACAATGATGGATCATCCTTTGAACAAGAAAAGGAAGAAGAAGCAAACCTTTGTCTCATGGCAAATTCAGATGCTAAAGAGGTAAATTTAACTGAACTTTGTCCTTTATGTGAAAAACTTGAAATAGAATATGACAATTTGGCAAATGACTCAAATATTTTAACTCATAAATACGGTTTTCTAAAAAATCAACTCTACGAGATAAAGAAACTCAATGAGGAACTTTAAGCCAAAAATGATAAATATGAAAATATCATTTTAGACTTGCAAAAATCTCGTAGAAAAATGTTTAAGCAACAAAATATTCTTAACTCAAGAAATGTTAAAATTCATCCCCCAAAAGAGGAAATGGAAAATAAGAGGTTGAAAATTAAAGTTGAAGAATTAAAAACGGACATTACCAATTTTGTCAAATCCACTGAGACTTTTCAAAAGATTATGGGATCTCAATTTGGAATCTTTGACAAAGCTGGTATTGGCTTTAAAAGCTCACAAAAAAAATTATATGAAAACTTCTTTCTACCTAAAAAACAAGAGGATATACCAAAGTGTTCGTTTGGCAAAAAGGTTGGCCATGATATAAGAAACTGTCGTACCGAGAAAAGAAATGAAAATATCAAACAAGGTTCTTCATATTGTAGTAAACGTGGACACCTTGACTCTGATTGTTATCCCAAAAAGAAAATCCTTACTAAAGAAAAAACTAACACACAAGGACCCAAAGCAATATGGGTACCTAAGTCACTTTTGAACTCTAACACAGGATATGGCTTTGTAATAGTTGATGACTTCTCACGTTTTACTTGGTTGTTATTTTTAAAACATACAAATGAAGCTTTTGAAGCATTCATTCATTTTTGCAAAAAAAAAGCTCAAAATGAAAAAGGTTTAAAAGTTATCTCAGTGAGAAGTGATCATGGTGGAGAATTTGAAAATAAATTGTTCAAAACATTTTTTGATGAAAATGGGATGTCACACAATTTTTCTTGTCCAAGAACTCCTCACCAAAATGGAGTTGTGGAAAGGAAAAATAGAACTCTTCCATAAATGGCTAGAACAATTTTGAATGAAGCTAACATTGAAAAATATTTTTAGGCTGAAGATATCCATAAAAAAAATTTAAATAAAACTCCTTATGAGTTGTGGAAAGGAAGAATGCCCAACATTTCTTATTTTCACATATTTGGATTCTACTTTAACATTTTAAACAATAAAGAAAACTTTGGAAAGTTTGATCCAAAATCTGATAAAGGCATATTTTTAGGATACTCCACATTGTCAAAAGGATATAGAATCTATAACCTCAAGACTCCAAATGTGGAAGAATCCATGCATTTTTTTTATGAGTTTGATGACTATTGCTTAGTAAACATGGATAAATACGAAGAAGATGAAAGACTATCCTCCAATATTCAATGCGCAAATGAAGAGGACAATTCTGATCCAACCTCTCAACAACCTCCAAGAGGATGGAAACTAGTAACACATCATCCTCTAGATCAGATAATTGGAAACACGGCAGATGGTGTCAAGACCAGACAATCATTGAAAGGAAACTCAAACATCATGGCTATGATATCCCAAGTTGAACCAAAAACAATTGATCAAGCAATTGTTGATGAATCTTGGGTGAACGCTATGCTTGAAGAATTATCTCAATTTGAAAGAAACAAAGTTTGGGATCTTGATCCAAATCCTCAAGACAAAACAATCATTAGAACAAATTAAATGAGGATGGAGAAGTCACCAGGAATAAAGCAAGACTAGTAGCTCCAGGATACAATCAACAGGAAGGAATTGACTACGATGAAACATTTGCACCTGTTGCTAGGCTTGAGGCCATCAGAATACTTCTTGCTTATGCTACTCATAAAGGCATTAAGCTATTCCAAATGGATGTCAAAAGTTTCTTTTTAAATGGATTCTTAAATGAAGAAGTATTCGTCCATCAACCTCCTGGCTTTGTAAACAAGGAAAAACCTAATCATGTGTTCAAACTCTCAAAAGCCCTTTATGGCTTAAAAAAAGCTCCTCGAGCTTGCTATGAGAGGTTGAGTTCATTTCTAAAAGAAAATGGTTTTTCAAGAGGACAAATTGATACCACTCTCTTTAAGAAAACTCTTCAAGAGGATCTGTTAATTGTTCAAATATATGTTGATGACATAATCTTTGGGTCTACAAATGAAAAGATGTGCAAATACTTCTCGAACCTCATGCAAAGCGAATTTGAAATGAGCATGATGGAAGAGTTAAAGTTCTTTCTTGGTTTACAAATTAAACAATTGAAAACCGGCATCTTTATTTTTCAAGAAAAATACACCAAAGACCTTCTAAAAAAATACAACATGAACCTAGCCAAAGTTATGAGCACTCCTATGCACCCATCCTCCACACTCCACAAAGATGATGAAGGAACTCCCATATCTGAAAAGGAGTACAGAGGAATGATTGGATCATTATTATATCTAACGGCTAGCAGACCAGACATAGTGTTGACACCTAATTTTGTCCGCTTTCTTTAGACATTTTATATAAAAAAAAATAATATATATATATAATGAGAAAAATATAATAAATAAAAATAAATAATTAGGCTATAAACTTTAGACAATCATGAGTGTTTCTGGTTCTTATTTTCCTATGATTCTTGTTCAGGCATTCACTCTTTTCTAAAACAAAAAAAAATACATAATTGAATAAAAAGAAACTGAAAAGAAATGGATTGATGATAATAAAAATTACTATAATGGTGATCAATTGAAGGAAAAGAAACCGAAAAGAAATGGATTAATGGTAATAAAAATCAGCATAATGGTGATCATTTGAATAAAAAGAAATTGAAGAGAAATTGATGAGTAATAGTAAAAATCAGCATAATGGTGACCATTTGAATGAAAAGAAACCGAAAATAAATTGATAAATAGTAATTGGTAATCAATCCACAATTATTTCCTTGTCTTTTGTAACCTACACCCAGAAAGTCTATAAATAGTCGACACTAAGAGTAGAGAAGGGGAGCACTATTGAGAGTAAAAAAAAAAAAGAATCATAGGCAAAAGAGGAGCGGAGAATCTGAACTTGGTAAAATCGGTCCATGCAAAACCAATTTAGCAGTAAGGTATCGCTTTCTTATAACTCTCTAATTTTCTTCTTATTATTCTTTGTATTGCATCCTGTAAAATAAAATGTAGTTTAGTTTTTTTTCTTTCTTTTTCTGTTTTTGCAAAAAGTAAACTCCTATGTTAAGCTTTAATTTTTTTTTAAGTTGTATGTTCTTAAAATTATTTTTGCAAGACAAATACTAAAAAGAAAAATATAAATAATTGATATTTATAAACCAATCACCAAGTAAAACAAACTTCACCCATTGTAACATAACACAAAACTGACATCATGGTTTATCAAATAACTCAAAAAAAATCATAACAACGAATAAATAATATTTTTTTTCTTTTCCTTTGCATTAGAATTAATAGTCGCCGCCGCCAGATGAAATTCATCCTCGCTCGCCGTGCCGCATTGATCACCCCCTACCGCCGGTGGCCTTTGTATCGTGACAGATCCAACAACGCACAAGCAAATCCTTTAACAGGCTGCTTCACCGTCACGTCCATCTGTTTCGTGCACATACCACCGCGTTACCGTTGTTTTCTAACAAAAAATCAATTTTTCTTTATTTTAAAACCAAAAATACAAAAACAAAAATACAATTTGTGAATAGACATCTCACATTTTTTTTATTATTATTATTACTATTATTATTATTACATTTTTACTTTTAGATACATATATAATAATTATTATATTATAACAATAGTTAAAATAAAGTAATAATAAAAGTAAATAACACATAAATATTTTCTACCAAAGAACTACGTGCGTTTTGATTTCCCTATTGCATCTGGGGATACGTAGGAGCAAGGTTTTCTCCTTGTCAAACCAAATTAATAAAAAAAAATATGTTTCTTTTTTTTTTTTATAAATGTAAATAATTTATTTTCCTTTTTATTATTCTTTTAGGGGGGAAAATAAATAATTAAATAAATAATTTGTATACAATTAATTATAAGGTAACCGTTTTAATGGATGATGTAGGGTAATATTATTTTCTCTACTCGTAATGGACTCCCGAATTCATTTTTTGGTTCAACAAATTTTATTTGAGGTTTTATCTAATTTTCCCTTTTTAAAAAAAAAATAAAATTGGTGGCGACTCATTTTTCGCAGACAAACCGGACGCGACACATAGTATTTGCAGTTGGTTTTTGTGCTAGATTCCAATTATCACCTAAGGAATCACATCTGACTGCCGTAAAAAGAATATTCAGATATCTGGCAGGAACAACTGACATTGGAATTTGGTATAAAAAATGTTCAAATTTGGATCTTACAGCATACTGCGACGCAGACTATGCAGGAGAAGAACTGGAAAGAAAAAGTACAAGTGGAGCCTGCCAATTTCTTGGTCAATCACTAATCAGTTGGTCATGCAAGAAACAAAGTACCATTACCCTGTCAACAACTGAGGCTGAGTATGTCTCTGCTGCTCAATGTTGCTCACAAATATTATGGGTAAAAAAACAAATGGAAGATTATTCACTAAGGTACGTTAAAATCCCCATTCTTCGTGACAATAACAATGTAATTAATCTTTCAAAAAACCCAATTCAACACTCCAGATCTAAACAAATAGAAATTAAATATCATTTCATACGAGATCATGTTCAAAAAGGAGATGTTGCATTAATTTTCATTGAAACTGAAAATCAGCTTGCTGATATTTTCACTAAACCTCTCTAGAAGGATCGATTTAAAAATATTTTACAAAAACTTTTCATCCTCAATTTGTCAAAAATAGAATAATCTGATTTGTTAATTATTTATTCTCTTTTTTATCTGTATTTTTCACAAATTTTTTGTCGTTGATTTTTTAAAAAAATCTAAGGATGGAAAACTCATACGCTTCTCTATCCTTCTCAAGAGTTTGAAAAACCTAAAAAGTCAGAAGCTGAAAAACCTGCACACAGTTATCGCTGCTGATTGCTTCTCTCTATGCCACCTCTTCGTAATCCGCCAGACAAAAAACAGCTCAACGGCTAGTTTTTCTGTGCATGTCTCCTCTACCCTATTCTGAAATGATTACTACCTAATCTCCTTCATCTTCCTCCATTATGCCATTCATATAAATAGACCTACACAAATTCATTCATATCCATACTAAGTTCAAGCTCTTTCTCTCTCTATTTTTTTTTTCAAAAGAACCATTAAATTTTTTTTCCCAACTCTGAAATCCATGGCAAGAACAAAGGTCTATGCAAAAAGAAAATTCTCTACAAACTCCTCAAAAAGCTTTTTTGAGTTTTTCTCCAGTGACTCTTCACATGAAGATGAACTCTCACCAGAGTTTACTTCTCCAGAACTTATAGGCATCATTCATCCTCCCCTATATATTGCCACCCCACCCGTCCTCTCATCTCCTCCTCCTCATCTTTCCATCCCTAAACCTAAAAAATCCTCATCTCCAAAATCATCCTCGTCTGCTCCCACCAGACGATCTTCACGCTTTTTGTCTGGCATTCTTTTATCTAAGAAAACTCCTCAAGATGATACCATCCATGTCATTGATTCAGATGATTCTGAAGCCATTAAATCCGACTCCACAAAATTTCATACTTCTAAAATCTTACAAGTTATCTTACATTGACACGATCTAAGAAAACTCCTCACATTGTATATTACAAGTTAGTGTCAACTTGTAATAATTGTAATCCAAGAGGATAATATTGTGTAAGCCTCGTGAGGCTAAAGAATATACACAAAGAAAAGAGTCCTATAGAAGGACAAAGCATTTTTAAACACTAGTGAAACTCACAAGTTTGTGAAGAACTGGAGGTAACCCATTTTGGGTGAACCAATATAAATTTGTGTTTTCTTGTTTCTATTTTACTTATTTTGCTTTGTGACTTATTTCTTATACTCTTTGCTAATCATCCTCTCATAGAGGATACGTTTTAAATAGATTTCTTAGAAAAAATTAAAAACACCAATATCTCTATTCAACCCCCCTTCTAGTGATATTTTAGTCACTTCAATACCTTGATTTCTTTCAAATATTCTTTCCAAATTTGGGAGTAACGACTCTTATTCCTTGGTTTATTTAACATTTTCTAGGCAAATTTTGGAGCAACGACTCCTATTCCTTCACATTTCACTAATTCTCTAGCCAAATTTGGGAGGAATGACTCTTATTTCTAGATTTCCTTCTCTCTTTCTTTTGTTTTTTTTAAATTTCTAGTCAAATTTAGGAGCAACTACTCATATTCCTTGATTTCACCCAGTATTTTAGGACAAATTTGGAAGCAATGACTCCTATTCGTTGATTTCTTTCACATATTCTTGAAAAATATTGAGCAACGACTCTTATTTCTTTGATTTTTTTCTCATTTTCTAGGTGAATTTTGGAGCAAAAATGCCTATTCATTGATATCTCCCATATTTTCTAACCAAGGTCTCGTATTTGTGTATTTCTCTATGATTTTCTGTCAAAATTTGGGATCACGTACTCGTATTCCTTGATTTATTTCATAATTTCTTGCCAAATTTGGGATCAATGACTCCTATTTCTTGTTTTCATTCGGATTTTGTGATTAAATTGGAGACCAAGGACTCCTTTTCCTTGATTTCTTTAGAATTTTTTAATCAAATTTGGGAGCAAGGATTCATATTCCTTGATTTCTCTAAGATTTTCTAGACAAATGTGGGAGCAAGAGCTACTATTCGTTGATTTCATTTGGATTTTCAAGCTAAATTTGGGGAGCTCAAAATGCTTCTCCTAGTTTTTTTAGCCAAATTTGAGAGCAGTGACTCATATTCCTTGATTTCTTTCAAATATTCTTGAAAAAATTGGGAGAAACTACTTTTATTCTTTGATTTATTCGCACTTTTAGGGAAAACTTTGGTGTAAGGACGCCTATTCATTGATATATCATATTTTGTACCCATATTTCGGACCAAAGACTCAAATTCCATGATTTCGTTCATATTTCTTGTAAAATATGGGAGCAAGGAGTCACATTCCTTAATTTCTTTTGGTTTTTCTAGCCAAATTTGGGAGTAAATACTCGTATTCCTTTATTTTGTTCCCCGTTTCCTTGATTATTGCGGATTTCCTAACCAAATATTGGAGCAAGGAATCCTCTTTCTTGATTTCTTTCGATTTTTCTAGCTAAATTTTGTATTACTGTTCCTTATTCTTTGATTTCTTTTGATATTCTAGCCAAATGTGCGAACAACAACTCTTACTCCTTGATTTCTGTTTGATCTTCTAAACAAATTTTTGAACGACTCATATTCTTTGATTTCTCTTGAATTTTTACTTTGCCAAAAATGACGTAAGACCACGTTTTTCTATGCCTTTAACGGTGCTTAAAAGAATTGTAGTTTCTAGTTTTGTTATATGCTATGATAGCACTTTTGAAACTTAAAAAATATTGTTAAAAAGTATGCTTTAAATAGAAAGTGTTATAATAAAATGGCCTATTTTACCACTTTACAATATATAACAACACTCTTTCAAGAATTGAAAAATATGTCATTGCTTTTGTATTTTTTTCTACATTCAAGAATTGAAAAACCGTCTAAAAGTTCATTTAAAGTAGTAAATTTACATATATGGTCGGTTTCAAAATTCATAACATACAAATATTTAAAACAAAATACATTTAATAAATCCATTAGAGCGAATATATTCAAAGAAATCAAAATATTAGACAATTAATTTGTTAATTAGCACCACGAATCGTTCCTTCCACTCCTTTTTCACAAAATTTCTTAGAATTATGATTCAATTAGAACCTTGCAACACAACGATCTTCTCCCTTCAACAAAATCTTCCTCTACTTCAACAAACAAAATTTGTTCATTTGATATTCTTCTCCCTTCTTTTACTTTATCAACCATGTCATCAGATGGTCCTTGTACTCTCCGATTCGGAAGTCCAATTGGTTACTTGGGTCCATACTACAAACATGTTCCTTTCTAAAAATAAAATCGACAAAGGGGTCTTTGAGAGCAATGACAACTTGATAAGATCAACTACCTATTCAAATCATAGGTGAAATAATTAATGAGAGAATAAACAACAATAAAATAGCCAACACAATAGCAAATATTACATACAAGTTAAATTGGTAAATAAGGCACGTGTTTTTACGAAACTATTACCTGTTACACAAGTTTTTGTAAGTATCCAAAATAGGTTGTGAAAGCCTTCTGAAATATATATATAGAATGATACCAAAATTTTAGTGTTTCATGCTTATCTTGGTTAGCTTGCTATAAGTAACTAGTAATCTACAAGCATTGTTCCTGATCGTTTCACATCACCAATTACTATAAAGAAAATCATGAAGTTTGTTTAGAAAAATAAATGGGAGAAAAAAAGTAAAGCACAAACTAGACACATATAGTCAGCAATAAAAAAATAGGATGGTTTTAAGCTATATACCTGAATGACCAATAACAGGGATGCAACGATGCTGATAACATAAAAGATACACAAGTAAAAGACAGTTGTTATTTTACATTGAGTGCAGAAACAGAGACCAAAGACTCAAAAAAATACACCATAGAAAATCAAGAAATCACAAGGATGGCAAATTATGGTGCTTCGCAATTTCAATCAAATCAATACAAGTAAAGATTATTTTCCATGTTTAGGCCAAAATTTCAATCAAGCTAATGAGCTTTACAAGTTTATACCTCACCAATGACCCAAGTTTATCATTAATCAATTAACTACTCAAAGTTTCTGTAGTTTTGAATTTTAAAAACTGTTTGAAAATCAATTTATGTCACCGAATATATTACTCGGTTGAGTCGCGGACTAGGTCGATCTCTTTAAGACATTTCACGGCACTGCTCAAATTGTGCAAGACAGACTATCAACCACGATGTCCCCAGGATAAAACATCTAAGATTGACTGTATCGGAGTTCCACTACAATGTAGAAAACTGTTATAGAATTACACCCTCAATATGGCTATTAAAGTCACTCTCAATATGGTGGTTAAAGTCACTCACAATATGGTACTCTGACCACTCATAATCGAATAACTCAAAAGGACTACGACACACAAAACCACTCAAAAAGGATTGTGGTATGAGGATCACTCAAAACCGAAGGGACTACGACATAAAAACCGCTCTTAAAGGACAATTGTATTATGACCACTCAAAAATTGAAGGGACTGCGGCATATAAACCGCTCTAAAATAAAGTGATATTAGAACCACTAAAACTCGAAGGGACAGAAAGAAATGGGAGAAGTGGCTCATAAATAATCAAGCAGAATATAATAGAGAGAAAAGAGAAAGTTGGGAAATGCATCCAACTTTGGTGTAATTTTCACAATACAATGACACTCTTTATATAATAATGGAAGCAAATCTACATATGTTTTTTAACCAATGTGGGACTTCAACAAAATTTTGAAAAATCTTTATATAGTGATCAAAACGACTAAACATATAAGATTTTTCTAATGTGAGACTTCAACAATTTTTAAATTCACACACTATGTTCCAACAACCCCCCACTTGAATTAAAAAAATATTTCTGAAGTAGCCTCAAACGCTTCTATAAGATTGTGCATTAGCAAAGATGTCTCTTGACTTGAACCTTTGCATAGTAAGAGAGATTCAAATTCAACAAGAGTACTGACTTGTAGTCTTGAACTCTATATCTGACATCAAACCCACACACAACCTTTTCATATGGTGTATTCTCAAAAGCTCGTGTGTTAATGGCCCTACATGTCTATCTCAGTATAGTGAATGCTATAGGAATTTTCGCATCAAAATTCCATAGGAAGCGGCCCCACTTCCACATTCACATAGGTGAGTCTATCAAGAGTACTCATGTAGCTGAGTACTCCTTCCACATAGAGTATAGATCTCATTAAGAGTTTCTATTATCTCAACCTTTCATCACTTCAGAAATCATGCTTCTCTGAGATTTAATAACATGTTCATCTCATATCACTATGACTTGTTATTACCCATTGGACCTAATTTTTGGGATCTCCAATCTTTTAGGTCGAGTTACCATAATGAGTGACTCAATGATCTATAGGCAATAGTCTCATCCTTTTGGATGTATTTATGACTTCCTCTCTAGCCAATCCTTTCGTCAAAGGATCCGCTAAATTATCATCAGTGCGTACATGATCCACTATAACAGCTCATTTAATAAGTGATTCTCTAACTGTGTTGTGCTTACGACATATTTGTCATCTCTTACCGTTGTAATAATGATTCTCAATTTTTGCAATAACCGCGGTACTATCGCAGTGAATCAACACATCTGGCATGGGTTTTTCCCATTAAGGGATTTCAACTAGCAAACATCTCAACCTCGCTTCTTCACTAGCACTAGCTAGTGCTATCATTTCAGACTCCATAGTGGACTGAGCCAATATCGTCTGTTCTTCGATTTCCAAGATACATCACCATCTGCTATATTAAAAATATAGCCACTAGTTGTTTTGGAGACATCTGACAAAGTGTTCCAATCAGCATCATTGTATCTTTCAAGGATGGTAGGAAATATTTGATAATGTAATCCGAGACTCATGATCCTCTTCAGGTATCTTATGGCTCTTTCAATAGCATGCCAATGCACAATATACTAGGTCTACTAGTAAACCTGCACAACAGTCCCATGATGTAGCTAATGTCGGGTCTAGTACAATTAGTGGCATACCTAAGGCTACCAATGATGCTCGCATGTTCAATTTGTCTAACACCTTCACTAGTGTTCTTAAAAAGTTTCATACTTGGATCATATGGTGTGCAAGCAGGTTTACAATCAAGTATTTGTATTTCTTTAGGATCTTTTCAATATAATGAGACTGATCCAAAGAAATTCCTTTTTCTGACCTAGTAATCTTGATTCCTAAGATTACATTTACTTCTCTGAGGTCTTTCATATCAAAGTTGTTACTCAACAATGTTTTCACAGTATTTACAGCATGAATATTTGAACCAAATATGAGTAAGTCGTCTGCATAAAGACATATGATAGTGCAGATGCCATTTTCATATTTGTAATAAATACATTTGTCACTTTCATTCACTTTAAACTCATTCGATATAATCAAATTTTCAAATGCTCATGCCATTGCTTAGGAGTTTGTTTAAGACCATACAGAGATTTATCTACCTTACATACCTTGTCTTCTTGTCCATGAATCACAAAACCTTCAGGTTGTTCTATATAGATTTCTTTTTCCATATCACCATTTAAAAAAGCTGGTTTAACATCCATTTGGTGTATCACCAAGTTATGAATAACTACTAGAGAAATGAGTATCATAATGGATGTTATTCTAGTGATTGTGAAAAAGTGTCGAAGAAATTTATATTTTCTCTGTCTAAAACCCGTTGGCTAAAAGGCGTGCCTTGTATTTATCAACAGTTCCATCGGGTTTTAGTTTCTTTTTCAAAATTCATTTACAACCTATTGGTTTGCACCCAGGAGGCAACTCTTGTTAGACTCTAGAGAATCCATTTCATCGTTAATAGCTTTTTTCCATAAATCTGCATCTAATGATGACAAAGCTTCTTTAAGATTTGCAGAATCCTCTTCTAAATTATAGGTCGTATATTCAAGTCCTAATATTTAGCAACTCTGACTCTCTTACTTCTTCGAGTTTCTATTTCACCTTGTTTGTTGCTTTCAATGCTTCTTGTCACAGGAACGTGACTTGGTTCGCTGCCCCCACTATTTCTCGATTTGAAAGGGAATTTATTTTCATTGAAGTCAACATCATTTGACTCTATGATCACTTTCGCATTTAGGTCATAAAACCTATACGCTTTACTGTTTACTGTATACCCAATGAATACACATTCATAGGCTCTACTAGCAAGTTTAATTCGCATGGGATTGGGGATTCTGACATAAGCCAGACAACCCCATGTTCGAAGATAAGACAAGTTTGGTTATCTTTTCTTCATTATCTCATAAGGAGAGGTTTTGATTTTAGATTTAAGAACTCTATTTAAAACATAGCAAACAGTCAAAATAATTTATCCCCACCAATGAGATGCAGCACTAGAGTTAAGCATACTAGCAATAACTAGTTCAGTAAAAGTTTTATTATTTCTTTCAACTTTACCATTCATTTGGGGTGTATAACGTGTTGTGGTTTCATGTATAATTCTTTGCGTTTTATAAAACTCATTAAATAAACTAGAATCACACTTAGTTCATCTATCACTACGAAACCTCTTAATCTTTTTACAGAATTGATTTTCAATTTCAGTTACAAAGATCCTAAACATGTTAAGCGCTTCACTTTTATTTTTCATTGGATATACAAAAGTATAGTAAGAGAAATCGTCAATAAAAGTGATAAAATAACGTTTTTCATTCCTTGTTAACGTCCCATCAAGTTCACATATATCAGAGTGTAATAAATCTAAAAACTCATATTCTCAAACTACATATTTATGTGAACTCTTTGCTATTTTAGCTTAACTACAAAAATCACAATTTTTCAAAATCATTTAAAGATAACTTTGGAATTAAACCTAAGTTACTCAAGTTTGAAATAACATGTGTTCACATGATAGAATCTAGCATGTCAAATATTAAAATCACACAATATGTAAACAGTGTGAGACATTCTTAATTTCAACATTTAATTTAAACATGCATCAGATGTACCATTTGCCAACAAAAATATTATATTTGAAATTGGTATACAAATATGTCCCTAAAGAGTAAGTAAACTCTTCCTTATTAAAAAAAAAGTCATAAACAAGATTTGTTTTCGTTTTTTTCTAGAGACAGTTTTTCATACTCTTTAGAGAAAATTCTTTTATTTTATGCTTGAGGGATTTTTTTTTTAAAATCCTCTCAAACAGGGGCAAATAACAATAAATTTAAATTCATATAAAATCATACCTTAAGAGATGATCTCATGCACTGTCTTTTGAATTTCGCGAGAGTGAACCTCCATGGATCTAGGTAGTGGCTACAACACACTTTTTAGCTCCAGCTTTCTCAGTATCATTTGTTTTTCTTCAGAGCATTCCAAACATCTCTAGCAGTATTCCTTGAACTATAGTTGTAACACCCCGATTTTGAACAGCGCGAGTGTATTATTTTCTTATAAAAAAACAAATAAAAGAAATTAAAATTAAAATTAAAATAAAACCATTCAATAAAGTAATTAGATAATTACATCATAAATATAACCAGTTAAAATAGTTTTGGGAATTAATATTCAAATATACAATTAGAAAATAAACCGGGGCTATGAGACCAGTCAGACAATGCTCATACCCCTGGGGTATTCTTGGCAGACACCTGAGCAGAAGTGTTGCTCCATGAATGCTATCTCCCCATGGTCACGTCAAAAAATTGGATCATGGACCCACCAACAAAAGTCACTATCAGTGTACGTCATAATTACAGTCATCCCAAAAAGATATAAGTACAACCACCAAAACACTAGGGCCCTATACAACAAAACTATATTGATCATGCACTAATAGCTACAATAGCAAGGGTTACCACCACACTCTCCACAAGTCTCGTCTGACGCAGTCACTCGCCTCAACGTGACATCCTCCTCCTCATCATCCAGAGAAGGATCAGTCTCCTCTGAAGTCAAATCCACCCACGAAATAGGTCGCTTCGGCATCGCTGGAATCTTGAAACAGTCATCTACCGGCCTAGACAGACCTGGAATGTCAACCCCCGCTGGCGTCGGCCCTTTGTCCTTCTCACCCGCTCCTGGTTTAGGCACCGCATCTCCTGCTACCACGGTAGGAGTCACCACACCTACAGTGGCCTCCGTCTCAACTCCAACTATCGGACCCTCTGCGTCCGTAAATACCCTATTCGCCTCAAGTACTAGTCCTGAAGGTACCGGAAAATCGATCCGCGCATGAGTGTGCTCCACATACGACACTGCCCCGGCAATCCTACTGGTTCTCACCACCCTCCCCGTATAAGTAGCCCTGCTTGAGATGGGGTCGTATACCCAAGCAGTCGGCATATGATGATCAAGGAAGTCTAATGACGTCTTCGTCGTCAGGGTAATCGTTGGTAGTATGAACTTGGGTATCGTCTGAGCGCAAAGCCCAATTTTCCACAATAATGTAAAGGGTCACCAACCGAAAATAACAGTTAACAATTACCAAATATCTCAAAGACAACAATACATACATAGCATGTTCCATCAAGATAACAACATTGACAAGATAAGTATACCCACTTATTGAAAATGTATAACATCTAAGTTTTCAATGAAACAAAAGATTTAAAATACAATTCATGTTGCAAGCCCAAGTACAATCAACAATCACAATAACTTATTAGGAACTTGCACATATCATTTTCACATATAGGATCAAAACAATCATGACTCACACGTCATCCATTCTAATGCAACGCGTACATGCCAATGCACATGATCCCGAAATCCTCAAAATAAAACCCTCCACGAGGGGCATAAATCATAATTGTACTGTCTATCACAGGCCTGAGTACTAATTACCGAGGTGCAGTCTCTCAAGGACTAGCACGATTTACTTAAAGTGTAGCCTATCACAGGCACTACACATAAGTTAAATCCCCGCAAGAATAAGATGGACCATCTAATCATGTGGAACCACCTCGTAGCCCATCATGGTCACTACTTAACTTTATAGGTGCAGTCTCTCACGGACTAGCACGAATTACTTAGAATGTAGCCTCTCACATGCTTTACACATAAGTTAAATCCCCGTAAGGATAAGATGGACCATCTAATCACGTGGAACCACCCCGTAGCTCATCATGGTCATTACTTAACTTTATAGGTGCAGTCTCTCACGGACTAGCATGAACTACTTAGAGTGTACCCTCTCACAGGCTTTACACATTAGTTAAATCCTCGTACGGATAGGATGGACCATCTAATCACGTGGAACCACCCCGTAGCCCATCACGGTCACTACTTAACTTCACGGCCCATCACGGTCACCACTTAACTATCCAATGCATGAGCGTACTCTGTTTCTCTTCACTGAAATCAGTACGTAAATGCAATTATGAAACCCGGACACTTCACCACCATTACAAAAACAATCTCAAAAGAATCTCATATAATTTATCATATGTCTTAATAATATTTTCCAAGTGATTAAGTGCATGAATAAATATTTAAAAATAGAATTTTTTACAAAATTACAGGTTGTACTCGAATACAACTTCTTGTAGTCAAATACAGATACTAAGTCAGTAGCA
Source organism: Cicer cuneatum (assembly GCA_037974295.1). Classification (NCBI taxonomy): domain Eukaryota; kingdom Viridiplantae; phylum Streptophyta; class Magnoliopsida; order Fabales; family Fabaceae; genus Cicer; species Cicer cuneatum. The sequence goes on along the minus strand of JBBPBO010001985.1, from coordinate 48,816,514 downwards.
AAATCTGCAGCTCTGTATTCGAATACGAGGGTGTCGTAGCCGAATATAGATGCTAAGTCAGAAGCAAAATCTGCAATTTTGTATTCAAATACGAGGGTGTCGTAGCCGAATACAGATGCTAAGTTTGTAGCAAAAATCGCGTATTTGTATTCGAATACGGGGTATCGTATTCGAATACGAGGTTCAAAATTTGAATAAAAACTTAATTTTACAGAGGTGTATTCGAATACACTAGTGTCGTAATCGAATACATCTTCAAAGATAGTATAATTTTTCAAGTAAATTTCAACTTCGGTTCAAACTCCTTTATTTGAAAATAACTACAAACACAACAACACAACCACAACCTCTTTAACAATAACAACCAAAACATCTTTAACACAACCACATAGCAGCAATATCATCAACAACAACATCACAACAATGGTATTTTTATCATCAACCACAACAACTTCACGTTTTCAACAAAGATAAACACATTAACCGTTCATCAAACACACATATAGAGTTACTACATGCAAACTAAAATTTGGAAGGAGCCCCTTACCTTCGTTACGTTTTCTCAATCGTTTTTATTACCGCGACCAAATACGGCGAAACTTCTGCTCGCGTCGTCGCTACCCAAGATAGCTCACTAGCACCGTAGTGAGGAGATGAGCAACATTCCCTTTTGACACTCTTGGAATGGAAGCTTAGATTTTGAAGTAATCTAGGTTTTGAGTTTGGTTTTTTTCTTCCAACACAAACAGAAAAGAAGAAGAAGGCGAGGCAGGTAGCAGGAAAAATGCTTTCTCTTTTTCTGTTTTGTTTATGCTTTTCCCCTTCTCACATGCATACATATATATATTACTTACTTGTTAAGTATATACATATATATATATATATTATAATTAAAACTAACTCTCAATTAACTAAATACTCCCGTCGCAACTCTATTGACAGATAAATTGTCCGGTGTTAAATTTCTCGTAATATAATTAAATTATCCTTCGACAAATAATTTTAGCCGGTCTCAAAAAATATATATAAATATACATATATTAAACATATTACAAATACCTCAAAATATATTTGATTTTTAATCCATAATTTAATTTAAAATTAAGGGTCTTACAGTTGTAGTCATACATATCATCAACAAGTCCATTAAGAATATAATTCTTATCATTATTCTCCCATGAGTCTTCGGCTTCCTTATCATTTTCTGTTTTCCTCCAACTGAAACAAATTTATTTAAAACAAAGGCAACATAACCAAATCAAGTAATATCTTCGGTTGACATGACACAAAGAAACGTCTTAAAGTTGTTGTTTCGAATTTTGAAAAATGTTTGAAAATCAATTTATGTCACCAAAGATATTACTAGATTGAGTCGCGGACTAGGTCGATCTCTTTAAGACGTTTCGCGGCACTGCCCAAATTGGGCAAAACAGACTATCAACCACGACGTCCCCAGGATAAAACAGCCCAAATTCTATCGGAGTTCCACTACACTGTAGAAAACTGTTCTAGAGTTACACCCTCAATATGGCTATTAAAGCCACTGTTAATATGACGGTTAAAGTTACTCTCAATATGACGGTTAAAGTCACTCATAATATGGTACTTTGACCACTCATAATCGAATAATTCCAAAGGACTACGGGACACAAAACCACTCAAAAAGGATTGTGGTATGAGGACCACTCAAAACCGAAGGGACTACGACATAAAAATAGTTTTTAAAGGACAGTTGTATTATGACCACTCAAAAATCGAAGGGACTGTGGCATAAAAACTGCTCTAAAATAAAATGATATTAGAACCACTAAAACTTGAAGGGACAGAAAGAAAGGGGAGAAGTGGCTCAGAAATAATCGAGCAGAATATAAGAGGGAGAAAAGAGAAAGGTTGGAAATGCATCCAACTTTTGTGTACTTTTCACAATACAATGACACTCTTTATATAGTAATGAAAGCAAATCCACATATGTTTCCTAACTGATGTGGGACTTCAACAAAAGTTTAAAAAATCTTTATATAGTGATCAAAACGACTCAACATATAAGATTTTTTCAATGTGGGACTTCAATAATTTTTAAATTCACACGCTATGTTCCAACAGTTTCAAACAAGAAGTTAGCAAATAATGTAGTTGCCATTTTAGCATAAGACGGCATGTTAACAATGATTAACGATACCCTCGAAAGTACTCGATTAGTATTAATTTGTTAAAAATAAGAGAAAATGAATGTGACTCTTAAAACTCAATTTGTAAAACCGACATTAATCATGTCTCTAAATAAAAAATATTAATTAAAAAATTAAGAGAATAAATCAGCACATTTTAAATTCCTCATATAACACTAGTGAGTAGCAAACGTAAATCTTTTTTTTATTTTTTTTATTTTCAAATACTGTCATTGCCTACTACTATGCATCCATTTCCTAAAACTCAAAAAAGTTGATCACTCTAGCTAGATTTTTAGATAATTTTGCTATGTACAAATTTTATATTTATCTCTCTTTATAAATATTTTTTATAAATTAAAACATAAAAAGTCACATTTCTTAATAAATAAAAAATCACATTTCTAGTGCGGAGCTCGACCAAATAGTTTGAAGGGACCAATTTTTGATATTGTATTATTTGTTAATTCATAAAATAATATATATATATATATACTAAATTTTTGAAGGAATTTATATTAAATTTTTTGTCCACACGTAAATAATGAATATTTTATTTTGAGTAATATACTTTTACCAAATTTTGGGTAATATCTAATAACACCAAACATTCCGTATTTGGAGGCAAGGCCAAATAATTCCATCTGAACTCAAATAATGATGACAAAAGACTTAAAACATAAATACAGGGCATGCCACTTTTATAAGAGAATTAGATTTCATACTCTATATCTCAATTCCTATTATCACATTTTATTATTTTTGTATGAATTTCTAAAAATATTTTTATAGAAAATACAAAAAATTTAAATAAAATCGACCTATTTTTTTTCCCTTACATCTATTTTGTTTTTTACATATGGTAAATTTCAGCAAAAGTTGTTTTCAATTTTTTTGATATATCGGAAATTTCGATTCTTCTCAATTTATTTTACATATTAGAAAATTGATTTTTGAAATTTCTGGTATGAACAAAATTTTTTCATACTAAAAATATCATTTTCGAAATTTCTTATATGTAAATTTTTTTTTTTTACATACAGGAAATTTCAAATATTCGGTATGTTTGTTTTTAAATCGAATTTTTGGAAAATAAAATTTTATACCGAAAATTTTGTATCCGTGTGGGGTAAAAAGTGGTTCCAAAACTTTTCAATGAAAATGATAGGGGTAAAATTGAGTTTTTTCAATAATTGTGGAGGTAGGGGTCAAAGTGTGGGGGTATGAAATCCAATTTTCTTTTTCTAAGTTTTAATTATTTTATTTTTATCAATTCACAAAATTAGTTTTTCTATTTTAAAATCTGACAGTTTTGATATCTCGTTATGATTTTTTAACTAAAAAACGACAATGTAACATACTTTAAATAACATAACATATGATACAATAACTTAAAATGATTAATGTAACACCCCGAGTTTAAAATACAGCGCGGGTGCATTTTTTTTTTATCAATAATAAAATGATTTTCCAGATTTAATTAAAATAAAGTTTTTCGTAAAATAGTACGCCGTGGATTAATCGATGAACGTAGCAAAATAAATTCGTCGTAATCTCAATAAATACTTAATTCTGGAAATTTAATAGTAAACAATAAGACATTTTTGAAAGATAATAATGTCATAGCATTCCCAAAAGACAATATAAGAGTGCGGAATAAGTAGTACAACAGTTTTTTTCAAAATAAAAACAAAATACATTTCCAGCTCAAATCCTATACATCAAGTCTAACTGATCATGCGCTAAAGCTACAGTAGCACGGATTTCCTCCGCATCCCAAGCAAGTCTCCTTTGAATCTGCCGCTCGCCTCGACGTGACCTCCTCCTCCTCCTCATCATACAAAGAGGGGTTGGTCTCCTCCGAAGTCAGATCAATACATAGTCTCGGTCGCTTCGGCGGCGCTAGAATCTCATAACAATCATCGGAGATCCTGGACGGACCCGATATCTCAGCTGCTACTGGCTTCGACACTTCATTCTTCCCTTCTGCCTCAGACTCATGTACCTCTCCTCCAACCACCGGATTGGGAGTCACCACACCTACGGTGGCCTCCACCTCAACCCCTCTAGCGGACTCCTCAGCATCGTCGAAAATTTCGTGCGCCTCCAATACTAGACGAGAAGGCACGGGAAAATCTATACTCGTATGTGTGCGCTCCACGAAATCTGCTACGCTGTCGGTCCTACTCGTCCTCTCCAACCACCCCGTGTAAGTCGCCCTGCTTGAGATGGGGTCAAATACTCAAGCAGTGCGCGAATAGCGATCAAGTAAGTTTCACGACGTTTCCGTCGTTCGGGTACCGACGGGTGGCATGGGTTTGGGGGGCATCTGAGGGCAAAGCCCAATTTCCACAATATAATAGCAAGGGTCACCGACCGAAATTAACAAATAATCACATAGCATATATTTCACAGCAACGATTATATCCATGGTATAACATATGATGATGAGGAAAATAATAATGCTCATTTGAAATTTAATGACTTATATGCCTTTTCAAAAATAGCAGCCAATTATTATGAAGTATGTGGTAAGTACAAACAACACCTCAGCAAATCACATTCATTTAAATCAGAAATTCAGATTCTGCACAGTACTCACACACATCAATTTACAACCATTCATCATATAATCAAACGTGACCCACCGGTCAATGCCTCAATGCAATATGTATATGCTCATGTATACAATTTTCTTGGAATCACCAAGGTGTAGTCGCTCAACAGACCAGCACAATATGTTTGACTTTAACGGCCCTCAAGACCAAGGTGCAATCGCTCAATAGATCAGCCCCTAGTGCAGTCGCTCAACAGACCAGCACTCGTGCAGTCGCTCAACAGACCAGCACGTTTGACATATACCAAGGTACAATCGCTCAACAGATCAGTACCTAGTGCAGTCGCTCAACAGACCAGCACTCGTGCAATCGCTCAACAGATCAGCACGTGGCTGCGCATTTCATGGTACAGACGCTCAACAGTCCAGTACCAGTGCAGTCGCTCAACAGACCAGCACCTATATACCAAAGTACAATCGCTCAACAGATCAGTACTTAGTGCAGTCGCTCAACAGACCAGCACTCGTGCAATCGCTCAACAGATCAGCACGTGGTTGCCCATTACTCTGTGGCCCATCGCGGGTACCACTTGACTATGCAATGCATGAATATGCAGTGTTTCACTTCTCTAGAAACAATATGCAAAATCAGAAAATTTATGCCTTTCCATCTTATTTAAAATATCTCAGCACAATCAGGATTATCATCATCACAAACATGACTAAACAGCCAAGTATTCATTAACATTTTGAAATGTTTTCCCAAACTCTTAAAATTCAAATGCAGTGTTTAAAACTGGGATTTCTGGAATTTTACGAATCTGTATTCGAATACAGAAGCCAAAAACAGTGCAGAATCACACTCTGTATTAGAATACAGCCCTCTGGTATTCGAATACAGAGGCAGTCTCAGTGCACAAAACAACATCTTTCACTACATCAGTAAAGTCTTAAAAACTTCATCATCACCACTTCAAAATATCACCAAAAGTTCCATTTTAATTCACCACAACATTCCCAATATCCCCCAAACACTCAGGGTTTACAAAACACTCTTAAAAACTTGGAATTTCTGAAAACTCGAATCTGTATTCGAATACAGACCCCTTTTATTCGAATACAGAAGCATGAAACTGCAATTTTAACATTCGGTATTCGAATACAGCATGCCTGTAGTCGAATACAGAGGACAAAACCTTGAAAAATTCAACATTTTCTCCCAGATCATTAAAGGTTTTCAAAACGTCATCCTCACCTCTTCAAAATTATTTCAAGGACTCCATTTTAAATCATTTTAATCCTCTCAAAGTTTCCCAACACTTTAAAATGCATATCACAGTGTTTAAAACTTGATTTTCTGGAAAACACGAATCTGTATTCGAATACAGCTTCCTTGTATTCGAATACAGAAGCTAAAAACTGAGCTTCTGGAAAAACACGAATCTGTATTCGAATACAACTTCCTTGTATTCGAATACAGAAGCTAAAAACTGAGCTTCTGGAAAAACACGAATCTGTATTCGAATACAGACCCATTGTATTCGAATACAGAAGCTGAAACTAGTGAAAATCTGCATTTTGTATTCGAATACAGCATGCCTGTAGTCGAATACAGATGCGAATACAGTGTTAAAATCCCACTTCTGTATTCGAATACGACATAGTCGTAGTCGAATACAGATGCTAAGTCAGAAGCAAAAATCCTTCCTCTGTATTCGAATACAGGGGCTCGTATTCGAATACAAGTTTGAAAACTTAAGTAAAACAGAAACTTGGCAGGTTGTAGTCGAATACACACATGTTGTATTCGAATACACCTTCGAAAACCAGTGAAATTTTCATGAGATTTCAACCCTTTTCAAACTGTTTTCTTTTAAAAACAAACAACCAAACATCAAAACAGATTCAACACTTTTTTCTAGACAATACTTTCCTCATTAAAATTCCTTTTCTTTTTAAATCATCAACATCATCAGAATCACTCAAAACAGAAACAGAATCAGAATGATCAACATCAGAAACAGAACCAGAATGATCAACATCAGAACATCAGAAACAGAACCAGAATGATCAACATCAGAACATCAGAAATAGAACCAGAATCAGAATGATTAACACCAAATCATCCAGACTTTCAAACCATCAGAACATCATACAGCATTTCAGCTTTCTCAATATCAGATCATCAGAATCACTCAAAACAGAAACAGAATCAGAATGATCAACATCAGAACATCAGAAACAGAACCAGAATGATCAACATCAGAACATCAGAAACAGAACCAGAATGATCAACATCAGAACATCAGAAATAGAACCAGAATCAGAATGATTAACACCAAATCATCCAGACTTTCAAACCATCAGAACATCATACATCATTTCAGCTTTCTCAATATCAGAATAACATGCAAGCATTTCAGATTTCACAACACATCAGAATAACATGCAAGCATCACAGAGCAGCAAAACATCAACATAATGCATTTTTGCATTTCAAAACCATTTTCAAAACAGTTTTATGAACATGCATTTTAATCATGTTTAAAATAACATGTAAGACATTTTTCCACTTTTCCACATAAACAAAACAGCATTAATGCATTCAACCAACAACAACCATCACATATCAACAGAATGCATTTTCTTCATTTTTCAAAATGTCATTTCAAAAACAGTTTTTCTTCAAAAACAGAAATGAAACAACATGCATTTACAGCCCTAATGCAACTAGAAAGTGCAAGGTGCCCTTACCCTTGTTGCGTGTTCTACTGTTTCTCTCGTTTCTGCTGTCGTTCCCGTTTTCGCGCCAAAAACCGGTGAAACTGCAGCTTGCGTTTGCTGCTACGAATCTGGGTTCTTTAGCTCCGTAATGGTATGGGGAATAACTTTTGTACTGGAGTTTTGGTGTTTCAGTGCTTGGATGTCCAAGTAATGGCACTTTGAGGAGTTCTCTCCTTTTTCCTCTTTTTGAAATCGTGAAACAGCTTTCAGAAAACAGGAGGCAGAATGGGAGGAAAGGGTACTGTTACATGCAGCACTGTTACATGCAGAATGGGGAGGTATGGAGTTCTGATTTTTCTCTGCCTCCTCACATGTATTTATAGAGTTACTTAGGTGCCACCTCATTAAAAATAATGTTAAAATAATGCTGCATCCTTCAGCACTTAATTGTTTTGCAATTAGCCACTAATCCTCACTTAACTGCCCGATTAATTTAATTACTCGTAATTAAATTAATTTATTCTTCATCCAATAATTTTTATTCATCCTCCAAAATAAATATTTATATATATATTCACTCAAACATACATAAATTAAATATTTTACAAATATCCCTAAAAATACAATTAAAATTAATTAATTTTAATTAAAAATTAAGGGTCTTACAATTAACACTCATGAAATCGCAATAAAACCCTATAAAATATTCACTTTCAACTTCAGAAACTATTCATTTTTGTAATTTAATTAATGAAATATGAATAATTAATGTATCTAGATGGTTCAATATCGTAAAATTGTATGTCACATCATTTAAAATATGTCAAATAGTTATTTTTTGGTTCAAAACTATAAAAAGTTGATCAAAACTGTCGACTTTTAAAATAAGAGGACCAATTCCATGAAATAGTCAAAATAAAAGGACCAAAATTACATTTAAGTCTAATATATATTAAAAAAAATGTTGTAAGAGCCATGTCCACTATAGTCCCTAACTAAATTCTGATCAGTAATCTCCTTGTACAACCTGGGCTATTGTATGAGCCTCCAAAATTATTATTTTTTTACTTAAAAATAGAACATCATCGTTTTCTTTTCATATATTTTCTTTCATTTACGTTCTTTTTTATCTCTCTTTAAAATAGTTAGACCGATAGTATTAGATTAAAGTTCTATTTAAATGTCATTTACAATTTATTTATTTTTAAAAAATTAATTAAAATAATTTGAATTATTGATGTTTTATTCGATAAAAATATAATACTTTAAAATAATTTATAATTGTTAAAATTATATTTTTTTATTATGGATCTTATTTTTTTAATTGATTCCAAAAACCATAACAGAGTCTAATATCTACAAAGAGATAAGAGTGAGATATTTCAAATGGAATTATGGAAGAGTTTTTGCTAAAAGAAATTTCTATTTAAACACGTCACTGGAAGGAGTTGCTAACTACTATAATACTTATAAGTTTCTTTAAACCGCAACCATTAATTAGCATGTTAATCTTGAGAACTTATCGTACTTTTGTCAATTTTGGTCACAAAACCAAAGGGAATTAATTAAGAACTCATTGGTCCCTCGTTGATGTTCACCGCCAACCCAGGTTGAATTGGCGTGTAACTAAGGGTGTCTCATAGTAGTAGGCAATATCATAACCATCTTGTAATCATGACTCAAACTCTGTGATCTATTTTCTGAAAACTGCAACGGATTCTTTGGACAAAATGGCTTGTAAACAGTGAATCGAGTATTACTCTACAATACACGTCTATTATCAACCAAACCTATATATATCACAAACCCAATATCCTTTAATTTTCATCCTCCTCTGCATCTAATGTAATCTAATTGTAATGTTCAGGATTTTGACTTAACATTACTTAAAAATACTCTATTCTTAGAAAAATAGAGATAATTTTATTTTAAATAAAAATGTCTAAATTACTATTCATTTCAATAATTAATAACAACGATTTTTATTTTTACTTCTATTTAGAAAAGATTTATTTAGACACTAAAATATAAAAAATTCTTTTAAATTAAAGTTATAAAATTATAATAATTAAAAATGATGATGTTCCAACTATTCCTAGTAGAAGAAAATCAACCTTTGTATTTCTAATAGTTTTAAAAAGATTACAAAAGTCCTAAAAACTCATTTTCACTCCACATTTATCGCACATAGATATACATCTCAACAACTATTCTTGAATCTCCTCCAAGTCATAGTTAGTAAAATGTTGTTGTAAGGGTAAGTTTTTTCCATCATCAATATCAAGCCAAAGCTAAACATATGGAAAAATGACACAACAAATAAATGTATAAGCTTCCAATTGAAAAAAATAAACCACAAACAGTGATATTGTATAACAAAAACATATGCATGATGAAAATAAATCTACCACAAAGGCAACTTCTACGAAAATGCATATGCCATGACAAGATAATGTATTATCAAAATAGAGTATTCTCACACAGTCCCCTAAGATCATGTCATTTGCTTACAAAAATCATTTATCCAAATCATCATCTTATTCAAAAATCACTAAGATCATATGCCAGATGTTCTTATCACAAGAATCCTATATTTATAGATAAATAAATATAAAAATTTAAACTTTCATCTCTTACATCATAAAAATTCAAACTTCAACATATATAACATAAAAACTTGAACTTCCATCATAGAAATCATATACTACATATCAAACTCAATGAAAATTTAGGGTTTTACTATTTTAATCTATTAGTCTATGTTTAATCCTTTTAAAAGACAAACAATCACGATTATCTATTTCATACCATTTAACCAATAGTCTAACTGTGATTTGTGTGGGAAAAACTCTTACCTTAGATGCTTTTTTTCCTAGCACAAAGTTTTAAGTCCCACAATATTGTTTCAAGGGAGATGAGTTCTAAGATTTCAAGGGGAACTTTGACACCCTAAACCCCAAAATAATATATATAATAATTTATATCGTATTTCTATAAAATTTACAACGGATAAATAAAAATTTGTTTCCAAGGAAATTAAACTTTTATTACTAATTTAGGATATCACGTTCCTCTAAATACACATGTAACAGTTCAACTTTATTTCTCAATTAAAATAGTGCAATCTCCACAAACTCGATTTAACTATAATTTATTAATTTAATTCCAAAAACTTACTAGTACTTATAAGGCTTTCATAAAAAAAAGTTGTTTCTAATTAAATAAGTAAAATACAATCTATAACTCTCATTCCTGATATCACCTATCAGAGCGAGGCTTCTCCCAAACTTGAACTTCAAGACTCATTAACCTGTAATAACTGCGATTTCCCAAACAAGGGCCAAGCCAGTCAAATACAAACAACGAAGGAGGTGAGTTTTGAAATCACATTGATAGTAAAATATAAATAAGAAGAACACGCAAATAATCATAATAGACCGTATCATGACACATCATGATATTTCAAAATATTCTAAAAAAAATAATATCACATTATAATGTCAAAATCACTCAAGTAAAATCAATATATCGTCACATCATCCAAGGGAAATTATTATCACTTTTGAAACACATTAATCACGACAAAACAATCACAAAAAATGCAATATTATGCATGAGCTTAGACTCTACTTCACAATTTGGTACCATTCTTGTAAGACCCTTAATTTTAAATATTAATATTGGAATTAATGTCAAGGGCATTTTGGGAATTTTTGTAAATATTTAATATATGTATGTTTTAAGTGAATATATATATATATATATAAATATTTATTTTGAAGTATGAATTAAAATTATTGGATGAAGAATTAAATTAATTTAATTTCAAGTAATTAAATTAATCAAACCATTAAGTAAGGATTAGTGGCTAATTACAAGGCAATTAAAAGCTGGAAATCAGACAAGTGGCAAGTGAGGTGGCACCTTGAGAGCCTATATATAGGAGTGAGAAGGATGGTGAAGTCAGAACACCATTCCTTCCTCCTCACTGCTCATTTTGCATGTACCAACTGCATCTCCTCTCCTATTCTGTCTCTATTCTGCCATTCCTGAATTCAAATTGAAGAGAGGAAAATTCCTCCAAACACCATTAACTGAAATTCCAACCATCAAACCAGAAAACCCACAGTAGTAAAGTTAATCCCCATCTCAATACGAAGAGAAAGAGCCCAGTTTTGCAGCAGCAAACTCAGGGAACAGCTTCGCCGTTTTTAGACGCAGAAAAGGGAACGCAGCAGGAACAAGAGAAATAGCAGAGCACACTACAAGGGTAAGGGCACCTTCCATCTTTTAGCTGCATTAGGGCCACGAATGTGTGTTATTTCAGTTCTGTTTTTAAAAGAAAAACTGTTTTCAAAAAATGACATTTTGAAAGAAAATGCATTTTTGTTGATATGTGATTATCCTGATGGTTGTTGCTGGCTGTTTTTCTAATAAGACATGCTGTTTTACTTATGGGTGAAAGTTGGAAAATGTTTGCATGTTATTTTAATGATGATTAAAATGCATGTCATAAAACTATTTTGAAAATAGTCTTAAAATGCAAAAATGCATTCTATTGAGGTTTGTGGTTCTGTGATGCTTGCATGTATTTCTGTGGTATCATGAAAGTTGAATATTTGCATGCTATTCTATTGTGTGGTGAAAGCTGAGTATTTGCATGTCATTCTGGTGTTTTGAGAAAACTGAATACTTGCATCTTTGTTTTGATGAGTGAGGAAACTGCAATGTTTAAATGATGTTCTGATGGTTTGAAAATCTGAATGATTTGGTGATGGTGACTCTGATTCTGTTCTGTGTTGAGTGATTCTGGTGATATTGATGATTCTAATTCTGGTTATTTTGTGTGATTCTGGTGGTGTTGATGGTGTTTAAAGGAAAAGGGATTTTAAATGAGGGAAGTGTTTTGAAAAGTGCAAAATCCGTTTGATGTTTGATTGTTATTTTTAAAGAAATAGTTTGAAAGAGTGTTGATGTTTCAGGAAGTATTTCACTAGTTTTTCGAATGTGTATTCGAATACAACATGAGTGTATTCGAATACAACTTGTCAAGTTCTGTTTTGCCTAAGTTTTCAAAACCTGTATTCGACTACGAGCCCCTGTAGTCGAATACAGAAGAAGGATTTTTGCTTCTGACTAAACCTCTGTATTCGACTACGACCATGTCGTATTCGAATACATAAGTGAAATTTTAACACTGTATTCGCATCTGTAGTCGACTACAGGCATGCTGTATTCGACTACAGATTCGAGTTTTTCCAGAAACTCAATTTTTAGCTTCTGTATTCGAATACAAGGAAGCTGTATTCGAATACAGATGCGTGTTTTCCAGAAAATCAAATTTTAATCACTGTCATGTAAGTTTTTGAAGTGTTGAGAAACTCTGAGAAGGTTTAAATGATTTGAAAAGAAGTCTGTGAAATGGTTTTAAAGAGGAGAGAAAGATGTTTGAAAAACTTTAAGTGACATGGGAGAAAAGGCTGTATTTTTCAAAGGTTGAACTCCTGTATTCGACTACAGTCATGCTGTATTCGAATACAGAATGTTAAAACTGCAGTTCATGCTTCTGTATTCGAATACAGAGGTCTGTATTCGAATACCAATTTGAATTTCCAGAATTTCCAAGTTTTTAAGAGTGTTTTGTAAACCCTGAGTGTTTGGGGAATGTTGGGATTGTTGTGGGGAATTCAAATGGAATTTTTGGTGACATTTTGAAGTTGTGGTGATGAAGTTTATGAAACTTTACTGATGTAGTGAGAGATGTTGTTTTGTACACTGTGACTGCCCTTGTATTCGAATACAGGGTGTGAATCTGCACTGTTTTTGGCTTCTGTATTTGAATACAGAGGAGCTGTATTCTAATACAGATTCGTATAATTCCAGAAATCCTCAGTTTTAAACTTTGTAATTGAATTTTAAGAGTTTGGGAAAACTTTTCAAAGTGTTAATGATTAATGGACTGTTTAATCATGATTGTGATGTTGTTATTTATGACTGTGCTGAAATGTTTAACATGATGAAGAGCATGAATTGTCTGATTTTGCATTCTGTTTCTAGAGAAGTGAAACACTGCATATTCATGCATTGCATAGTCAAGTGGTACCCGCGATGGGCCACGGAGTAATGCGCAACCACGTGCTGATCTGTTGAGCGATTGCACGAGTGCTGAACTGTTGAGCGTCTGCACTAAGTACTGATCTGTTGAGCGATTGTACTTTGGTATATAAGTGCTGGACTGTTGAGCGTCTGTACCCTGAAATGCGCAGCCACGTGCTGATCTGTTGAGCGATTGCACGAGTGCTGGTCTGTTTGAGCAACTACACTGGTACTGGACTGTTGAGCGTCTCTATCCTGGAATGCGCAACCACGTGCTGATCTGTTGAGCGATTGCACGAGTGTTGGACTGTTGAGCGTCTGCACTAAGTACTGGTCTGTTGAGCGATTGTACTTTGGTATATAAGTGTTGGTCTGTTGAGCGACTGCACTGGTACTAGACTGTTGAGCGTCTGTACCCTAAATTGCGCAGCCACGTGCTGATCTGTTGAGCGATTGCACGAGTGCTAGTCTGTTGAGCGACCGCACTAGGTACTGATCTGTTGAGTGATTGTACCTTGGTATATGTCAAACGTGTTGGACTGTTGAGCGTCTGCACTGGTGCTGATCTGTTGAGCGATTGCACCCTGGTCATGAAGGCCGTTAAATTGTGCTGGTCTATGAGCGACTGCACCTTGGTGATTCCAAGAAAATTATGCATGAGCATATATGCATTACATTGAGGGATTTGACCGGTGTGTCACGATTGTTTATATGATGAATGTTGGAAATTAATGTGTGTGAGTGATGTCGAGAATCTGAAATTCTGAATTAATGATTGTGTTTTGTTGATGTGTTGTTTGTACTTACCGCATACTTCATAATCATTGACTACTGTTTGAAGAGGCATGTAAGTCATAAATTTTCAAATGAGCGTTATTATTTTCTCATCATCATATGTTATACCATGATTATACATGTTGTTGTGCAATATATGCTGTGTGATTATCTGTTATTTTTGGTCGGTGACCCCTTGCTATTATATTGTGGACTTTGGGTTTTGCCCTCATATGTTACCCGAACCCGTCCTACTGACGGATACAGTAACGACGGAAACGTCGTTAGTTTCCCCTGATTCTTTACGTACGGAGTCTACGAGGACAACGCAGAGGGATGGACGGTTGGCTGGAGACAAGACTTATAGAGGATACGGTGGAGACCGTGCTACTGTAGCTTAGTGCATGATCAATCTAGACTTTTGTATAGAGTTTTGAGTTTTGGGAAATGTAATTTTATTTTGGGAATTCATGTACGAGTTTTTCCGCTGTATTATTCTGCACTCTGACATTGTTAACATTTTAAAAATGCCTTAATGTTTATTATTAAATTTCCCAAAATTGAGTACTTATTGATTTACGGAAACTTTATTTTAATTCCTTTCGAATTAAATCAGGAAAATCATTTTTATTATTGATTTAAAAAAAAAAATGCACCCGTGCTGTGTTTTAAACTCGGGGTGTTACAATTCTAACTCTGAATTACTTGGTTAGGAGGCTTGATACTGTGCCACCATCCCGATGGACGAACAATTCAAATTGGCCATGTCCTCATAGATCCCCTCAACTCAACCTGAGACACATATACACGACAGTCGAGGTAAACATGCATTGCATGTTAGCTCCAAACATTTGGAGTGCTACCTACAAGTCACCTAGGAATAATAACTCTAAGGTCTAACAATCTTGCCCTAAGGCTCAACAGAAGACCGCACAATCATGGTCATTCAGTTGTACTTCCCCAGAATCACTAGGCTTGTCATGCCCTACCTATATGATGACAAATTAATCTCCACTTCAAAAATTTACATCAACTTCAAATATTCCTAACATTTATTTTTCCCCCTCATTAGCCTAGACTACTCCATTAAAAGCATCATCTTTAGCACACAAGTTGGAATCATCATTATTTCATCCATTATGGGGTACTTCAATATTCTCATCACAATTTTATAACATCATTAATCATACATAATCATCATCATCATCATATAAACTCATCACAAATTTGTCTAATCCAACATATGCACAAAATTTCATTCGACATCCAACATTACAATAATATCAAATATCAAATATAATACAATTATCGAAAATTAAATCAATCAACACCTTATAAACATTTTTATTTAACATTTTAATCTCACAATCCTCATATTTTCACATTAATTAATTTATCTCTCAAAGGGCTACTGTCCGACGTAGCGAGCCTTGGATGAATCATTGGGAAATACGGTTTTCCCGTTCATCTCCCAATATATTATACTAATGAGTTCAAATGTTCTCTCACCCATTACCTCAATCTAACGCTTTCATAAGATATACGGACCAGAATAATTTTCAGCAACCATAAGATGTCGACGACACGCAACGAACAAGTCCAAAAACATCGAGGAATTTGCAGAGTCAATGAAATAGGGCTGATAATTTACACGGGGCATAAAAATCAGTGTTATATATTTTTTTTACTCCAATAATAGATAAATTAAAATATATTTAATTTAATCGTATATTCTACTTAAAATAAAAAATGTATTAACATGGAATTGATCTAAGTGGTAAATAACTCAAACACTATAAGTAACTGATCAAATGTTTCATCATAAAGTTTGAATAAAATAGAGAAATTCACTTTGTGTGTACAACAAATTTTTTGATGGAGATTAATTATTTTTAAATAATATTGTATACTTTCTACTTGTAGCATATTTATATATAAAAAAATTATATGTTTCATCCTAGTAGATCTTTATTCAAATTACAATGATATTTTTTAAAATCACACATATAATTAGTTGTGACTTATTAACAATATAAAACATTTTACATTGATAATATATAAAAATTAATCTCTTTTATTAAGTTATTAATTCAATGAAGTGTCCTTAAGTATTGTTTTGGAAAAAAATTACGCATTTCACTTGTGATTACATTAATTCAATGAATCAAACACTATTTTTATTTTTCAACTTTTAAAATATATTTTGAATACAAAATTACCAAATAATTATTTTCATTTTCTCATCTCTAAAATAATTTTCATAAGTAAAACTATCAAACAACTTTTATTCTATTTTATTTTTAAAAAACGCTTTTGAATAATTGATTCATAAATTAGTTTTCAAAAAATAAAAAGCAAAACACAATCAAACCTCTTTTCTTCTCTTTTCTTTTCATACAGCCCAGTGAAATCCCTAAAATCTCAAATCAAAATTATCAAATGCATTGTGCCTTACAAGTAGGAACTTGAACCCTTCCATGTCTTGCCTGTTCCTCTCTGTAAAAAAAATCATAAATGACTTGTGTTAACTCTTACTTTGTGTTCATATTAAAATCATAATCTGACTTTTGTTTTTTTGTACATTTTCTACTCAAATCAATTTTTGTTGAAGGTTTGAATATATGTGTATATTCACTTGTAATGTCTTTCCCTTGTATCTAGCTCATATTGTAGCTAGGTGTTGGGTTGTTATTAATAAGATATCCATTAATTATAACAAAAAAATTATTGCATTGTGATATTTGTTATATTTTATAATTTAAAAGTGATTGTTAATGTGGTCTCATTTGGAGACCTATTTTCATACCTAATATGTACTTTAAGATTTTTTAGCTTGTTATTGTTCAGTAGGTGTTAGTTGGATGACAGCATGTAATTGATTTTTTAGTTTTTATTTTATTTTATTTTTTTGACTTTACCCACAAAAAGGTTGTGAGTATATTATCCGCTGAAATATCATGGTTAAACTAAATCTATGACATTTCTGTTGGTAGTATTTTACGTACGAGCATATTAACTACATACCCGTATCAAGTTGGCTTACTTCTTCCTTATCAAATCTTCTTCCTTCTCAAGCAAATTGAGTTTATGGATGGGTTTTCTTACGACTCATCGCTAAACTTGCCCATACTTTCTTATGGAAACCCTACATTGATTGAGTGTCGGTGATTATTCAAGTTTTACTAAAAAAGTCAATGATAGGGGAACGTGCATATGTTAAATATTTTCTCTGTCTTGAAACCACCCTAGACAACACTTAATCAATTTGTAGTTTTATATTTGAATACTAATCCAAATCAAGGATGGTTATTAGACGGTTAAGCTCATTTGAGAAAGTAACATAAATATTAGTACATAAGATTAATAACCTTATAAATTAATTGTTCATGTTCAAGTTATATAAGTGTAACCTTCCTCTTCCAATATTCACTTTTACTTCCTTTTTACATTTATTTATAGTTGGTGTTGCACGAAAAACACAAAAAATGAGGGGTTTTGAATTGTATTTTCTGTTTAAAATCTTTTTCGCATGTCCCTTCAACTTGAAGTATTTAATCCACTATTTCACCACAAAATCAAACTTACATTTAAACACCTACTAGTCACACTGACCATGTTCAATCTTCTCAACCTTCTAGCTTATTACAATCAAGCTATTGAGGAAGGCAACCACTATTGGGCTAGGTTACAAACAAAAGTTTTGGGTTTTTCGAAAGTAGCACTCGCATAGAGTGTTTGGAAATTTGTTCCATCAGAAACTTTTCTCAGCGCTAAAGTGAACGATTAAAGTTTTTGACTGTTGTCTTGATTTGAGGAAATCAACATAATTCATGAAGTTTCATATCGTATCTTTTGAGATTGATTTGCCATAGAAACTTTCCAAATTGGATCTTGTAATTGATTTAGTGTATCTTGTTTAAAGCAATTAGGAAGTAGATGATATGATGGTCAAGGCATTTCTTAAGATCTTCAGTCAAGTAGCAGATTCAGAGTGTTCATAAGAGGATGTCCAAATGCTTTGTCTTCATTGGAGTGTTAACTTTCCGCATAACATTGACTTTTATCAAAGTATTGAATTCTATTAAAGGACTGACTTCCTTCAGAGCGTATAACATAGGTTAGAGTCACATGATTAGATGCTTCAAGTGATGATGAAATTATCAGAGGCATACAATCACTTGCTTGTCAAGCTTATCAAAGGCAAACACTCACTTGCTTTGTCAATTGTATTAGAGTTAGAAGAAAAGAGGAAAGCTGCATTCAAAGGAGGCAACTGAAACATAACATATCATGTATATCCAGAGTCACTAGAACCAGAGTATTGCTTGCATTATCGAAGTCAGCCAACATAGAGTGTCGCTTGCGTCACTAGTATACCTAAAAAGACTAAAAATATATTTAACCCTTATAAAAATGTTTGTAGAGTTTCTAACTTGTGTGCTTCTTTATGCATGAGACTATTTTTTTCTGTTTTGCATAAGGACAAGATCCACCTCTAAGGGTGTTCACCATGTAAAGGTAAAAATTATTTATTTTGCATATTTAAACCATTATATTGATTTTTTTAGGTCGGTGTTGAAAGTGTAAACACGAGAAGAGGGGTTGAATTGTGTTTGACTAAGTTGATAACTTTTTCATTATTTGATTAAACTGGTTCAAACTTAAGGATTTACTTGGAGTAGAAGCAATAACAAAACTAAGGAGTGCAGGAATATAGTGACACAAGTAATTTATCCTAGTTCACCACTAACTTAGCTACATTCAGTCCTTTCACTTAGAAAGATTTAATCCACTAATTCAAAAAATTTAATTACAAAGCACCTGACCCTCCAAGCCAGTATTCCCAAATAGTCAGACAACCCCAGACATTTGAGGAACACACATACCTTGACTCTACCAGCCAAGTCTTCTCCACACAATCTGGCAACTCCAAATTGTTGAAGGCACACTAACATCACTATCAGGTTTAAATACAAAGGTTGGGAACTTGATTAGTTGCTTCTAACAAGCTGATTAAAACAATGACTATCCACTCTAAGAAAAACCCTAAGAAAATATTTCTCATTTGAACAAGTATTTCTCTCTTTGAACTCTAAGATGAATTTGGAATTTGGGGCTTGAGTCTTTCTACTCTTTTCAAGATTTTTCGATGATATTCTTCGTCAACCTTGAATATCTATTTATAGATAAAGTTGGGGCTTGAATTTAGTAGTTGTTTAATTCTGATTGTATCTTCATTCCTAGCTTGGTCAATAATGATCTTATTCAAAAATAATTCTAAACAAAATT
Organism: Cicer cuneatum; assembly: GCA_037974295.1. Taxonomy (NCBI): domain Eukaryota; kingdom Viridiplantae; phylum Streptophyta; class Magnoliopsida; order Fabales; family Fabaceae; genus Cicer; species Cicer cuneatum. The sequence continues at coordinate 48,796,906 of JBBPBO010001985.1, read as the reverse complement.
CTTTTTGATAATATGTTTTTTAGCCAATTATTTATTTTTTGAATCCAATATGAGTAGTTTTTCTAGATTGATTATGTTCGTATTTTGTTCAGATTGAGTTTGTAGATTCTTTAGATTGATATTGTTCGTATTTTGTTTATATTTCTTTTGCAAATTCTTCATATGAAATCTCCTTCCTATTGCTTGCTTTGATCTGGATGGGAACAAAATGTTGGATCGGTTCTTGAACTTTCACAAGATGGAATAGGACTATGATCAATTTAGTATTTTGTCCTTTGTGAAAATCTGAATCATATCTTTGCATGTAATAAATGTATCTTCAACTAGAATTGGCAAAGGTCAATGAAGATCAGACAGTCAATTTGAAGGTGCAAAAACGAGAAGTGGGGGTTGAATTGTATTTGCCAAACTTTGAATCTTTTTGCTGTTTTGTTGAGTGTTGATGTGATTTACTTGATGAATAGCTAATCAGACTTAGCAGCGGAAAATAATAGCATAAGAACACAACAATTTATCCTGGTTCACCATTAACTTGGATACATCCAGTCCCTTCATCCTGAAGGCTTTAATCCATTAATTCAAATCTTTGAATTACAGCACCTGACCTTTCGAGCCAGTCTTCTCAAACAGCCTGACAACCCCATACTTGTAAGGAACGAAAACAACACATTGACTCTACAAGTCAAGTCTTCTCCTATCAATCTGACAACCCCATATTGAAGAAGAACACAACAATTTATCCTGGTTCACCATTAACTTGGATACATCCAGTCCCTTCATCCTGAAGGCTTTAATCCACTAATTCAAATAATTGAATTACAACACCTGACCCTCCAAGCCAGTTTTCTCAAACAGCCTGACAACCCCAGACTTTTGAGGAACAAAAACAACACCTTGACTCTACAAGTCAAGTCTTCTCCTACCAATCTGACAACCCAGATTGAAGAAGGAATCTACACCACTATCGGGTTTGATTACAAGGGTTTGGAACTTTGCAAAGTTGCTTCGGGAAAGTTGATTGTTGCACTGAATTTCTCTCTTGAAAACACATAGAAAATTTTGCTTTTGCACTCAAGTGAGTCTCTCTTTTGAACTCTCAGATGGTGTTGAATATGAAGCTTGAGTTCTTGTGTTTTTCGATGCTTGATGCTGCTGCCTGAAGCATCCTTTTATAGCTGCAAATAGGGCTTTTTCCAAGCTTAAATTCGAAATAAATCTTGCTCAGATTTCCTTCGAAAGTTCTGTTGACGAATCCTGTTTCACTTAAATTAAAACCGTATCTTTTTAGCTTCAGATTGCACTTGAAAATTCTGTTGACCAATCTTGTTTCTTTTAATTTCAAACCATATCTTTTTAAGCTTCAAATTGCATTCGAATTTCTTGAAGTCTTAAGTGATTTTTGAATCAAATCCCCTTAATACTTTGATCAAAGTTTAATCAAGTCTTTTTCAAATTTTAATCAAGTCTTCACTGATTTGCATCATGATTTAAATTCTGGACCGTATGAGCTTCTGATCTCGACCAACTCTGGACCACGTGATCTGATTTATACGATTATGTGATCCTCTGATCTGGACCATTGATCTTCTAATCTTGATCATTGATATTTTAATCTGGACCATTGATCTTTTAATTTGGACCATTTATCTTCTGATCTGGACCATTGATCTTTTAATCTGGACATTTATCCTCTGATCTGGACCAAGTCTGGATTGAGTTTGGATTAAATCTATACTAAGTCTTATGTTCTGGACAATTATATCTTCTGATCTGGATCAAGTCTGGACCAAGTTTTATGTTATGGACCATGCTATCTTCTGGTCTGGACCAAGTATAGACCAAGTCTTTTGTTCTGGACCAAATCTGGATTAAGTCTGGACCAAGTATGGACTAAGTCTTATATTCACAACCATGCTATCTTCTGGTCTGGAATAAGTCTGGACCAAGTCTTACTTATGTTTCCTTCTGGTATGGAACAAGTTTCCCTCTGACAAGCTTCCTTCTGGTCTGGACCAAGTCTCCTTCTGGACTCTGCTTCCTTCTGATCTGGTCCAAGAAAGATATCCTCTGATGATGTTGTTATTTCTTCCCTTTGATGATATCCTCTGATGTTTTCCTTTGATGACATCCTCTGGTATCCTCTGGAGGTATCTTCTGGTATCCTCTGGTATCCTATAAATGCATCCTCTAGCTGAAACTTCTGGTGGCATTTTTTATGTTCTGGTGACGTCATCTTATGTTGTATCCTTTGATTTTGCACAGCCTCTGATTTTTTCTTCTATGTCAAAATACGATTTACATAAGATACTTTTGTTAACATCAAAACATTAATTGAAGGAACCAACTTGGTTCCAACACAATTCACCCTGCCAAAGGAAACTTCCAACATTCGATGCTCGATACTTGTTGATAGATTTCCATTTGGGGAATCTAGTGGAATCGAGAATGGATAATATTAAAAGATTGCTCCCCAAGTTTGAGAATGACTACTTAGTAAATTTAATCAAAAAATACAAGGATTGCTTTGCGTGGAGCTATCATGAGATGCCTTGTTTAACAAGGGAACTAGTTTAACACATGTTGCCAATTAAAGAAAGATATAGGCCCCACAAACAACCTCCTAGAAGGTTAAATCCTCAGTGGATACCTTAAATCAAGGCAAAAGTGAAATGACTACTTTTGGAAGGATTCATCTATATGGAATGTTTATCAAATATTGTTCATGGTAATAAGAAAAATGACCAAGTGAGGGTTTTGATTGACTATCACAACCTGAATTTAGTTACTCCAAAGGATGAGTATGGAATGCTAGTAGTTGACATGTTAATGGATGATACTAGGCATGATGTTCTTGTTGGGGCCAAGTTCATTTGAAGAAATATGTCCCTCACTTGTTTTGATGATAACAAAATTGTTTGTAAGAACGCTTTAATGCTCTATCGTTGTGATTAAGTGCGTAGGTTCAAAATAAGTGTTTCCTCTGAGAACATGATGAAGACAAAGATACAAAACGCCTTCTCCTCTCTTCACTTCTCTAAGCCTGATACGAGAAACAACATTGTGTCTTAGCGCCTCTTAAAACACAAAACAATGTCATAGTTTATTTTCCTCTGATGAACTCAACATGAATCATGTTCCTTTGCCTTTGATACACAAGCTAACATGAAACATTTTGCCTTAGATAAGCGTGATAAGAAACAATCTACCTATGATACACATCCTTGTTGGAACCAAGTTGGTTCTTTCAATTAAAGTTTTGATGTTAACAAAAGTATTTTATGAAAATCAAATTTTGACTTAGAAGAAGTATGAAAAATCAAAGGATGACGTCACCAGAGGATACACCAGAGGATGACGTCAATAAAGGATGTCATCAAAGGATAACGTCAGCAAAAGATACCTCCAGAAGATACAACCAAAAGATACAAATTAGAAGCAGAAGATGTCATTGGAGGATGAAGTCACAAGAAGAAAAAAAATGCCACCAGAAGATACGGCCAGAAGATATCACCAGAGGATACCTTCAAAGGATACTAGAAGATACCTCCAGAGGATACCAGAGGATCCCATCAAAAGCAAGAATCAGAGGATGTCATCAAAGGCAAACATCAGAGGATATCATCAATCAGAGGATATCATCATAGGGAAGAAACAATATCATCATCAGAGGATATTATTCTTGGCCCCGATAAAAAAGAAGCAGAGTCCAGAAGGAGACTTGGTCCAGACCAGAAGGAAGCATGTCCAAAAGGAGATTTGGTCCATACCAGAAGGAAACTTTGTCCAGACATGGTCCAAACCAGAAGATAGCATAGTTCAGAACAGAAGACTTGGTCCGGACCAGAAGATAGCATGGTCTAGAATAGAAGATTTGGTCCAGACCAGAAGATAGCACGATCCAGAACAAAAGACTTGGTCCAGATCAGAAGATCAATGGTCCAGATCATAAGATCAATGGTCGAGATCAGAAGATCACACAATCCAGATCATGAGACAGAATGGTATAGATCAGATCACATGGTCCAGATCAGCAGATCATACGGTCCAGAATTTAAATCATAATGCAGATCAGTGAATACTTGATTTAGAATATAAGGAAGACTTGATTGAAATATGAAGCTAAAACATACGATCTGAAATTAAGAGAGACAAGATTGGTCAACAAAATTTTCAAATGAAATCTGAAGCTAAAAGATACGCTTTGAAATTAAGAGAACCAGGATTGGCCAATAGCATTTTCAAAGGAAATCTGAGTAGGATTTATCTCGAATTTAAGCTTGGACAAAGACCTAATTGCAGCTATAAAAGGAGGCTTCAGGTAGCAGCATTAGGCATCGGAAATACAAGAACTCAAGCTTCATATTCAACGTAATTCGAGAGTTCAAAAGAGAGAATCACTTGAGCTCAAAAACAATATTTTCTAAGTGTTTCGAGAGAAAAAACAAGTGCAACAATCTGCTTTCCAGAAGCAACTTTGCAGAGTTCCAAACTCTTGTAATCAAACCCGTTAGAGGTGTAGATTCCTTCTTCAATCTGGGGTTGTCAGACTTAGAAACTCTTGTAATCACCAATCTGGGGTTGAATTTTGTTTGACTAAGTAGGAGAATACTTGACTTGTAGGGTCAAGGTGTTGTTATCGTTTCTCAAAATTCTGGGGTTGTCAGACTGTTTGGGAAGACTAACTTGGAGGGTCAGGTGTTATAATTCAAAGTGTTTTGAATTAGTGGATTAAAGCCTTCGGAGTGAAGGGACTGGATGTAGCCAAGTTAATGGTGAACCAGGATAAATCGCTGTGTTCTTATGTTGTTAATATCCGCTGCTAAGTCTGATTATTTATTCATCAAATAATTCGCATCAACATTCAACAAAACAACAAAAGAATTCAAGTTTGAAAAAAACAATTCAACCCCCTTCTCGTGTTTGCACCTTCATTTGGCATCTGAGCTCGGTGTCAAGGCTGAGCACTTTACACTGTTTGAGGAAAGTTCCACGGGTTCAACATGTCTCTATTCAATGAAGAAGTTGTTTGAGGAAACATCAACAAACCACCTCTGTTTGATGGGGAACAGTTCGAGTACTGGAAGGATAGGTTGAGGAGTTTCTTTTTTTTTTCTCACAAGATTTCGAACTTTGGGAATTGGTGGAAGATGGCTATACTGCTCCAAAAGATGCAGATGGTGTTGAAATTCCCAAAAAAGATATGGATGCTAACTAGAAGAAGATGTTAAAGATGCATCACAAATCCAGAACATTCATGATCAATGCAATCACATTTAAGGAGTTCGACAAGTGCACTAACAAAGAAACAACAAAGAGCATCTATGATAGTCTGACTCTGCCTTACGAAGGCAGCAAGCAAGTCCAAGAAGCAAAGGCCAATATTCTAGTCAAGAAGTACGAGTTGTTCAAGATGGAAGAAGATGAAGACATTGAAGCAATGTTTTCCAGATTTCAGACTCTGGATTCGGGATTAAGAGTACTCAAGAAGAGCTAAACAAGTGTTGACCACATGAAGAAAATCCTTAGAAGTCTGCCAACCAAGTGGAGACCAAAGGTCACTGCCATTCAGGAAGCTAAGGTCTTGAACACTCTGAAGTTGGAAGAATTAATCAGCTCCCTCAAGTCACATGAAATAGAGCTGGAAGAAGATAAACAGAAGAAAGTTCTAAAAGCAAAAGCAGAAGCAAAATCAGAGGATAGTGATTCTGAGGACCAGAATCAGAAACCAGGAGAAGAAGACATTGCCTTCATAACCAGGAAGGTTCTGAAGATGTGGCAGAAGAGAAAGAAGAAGTTTCCCCAAAGGTATTCCGAGCATTCCAACAGAGGAAAGGATGAACAAGACAAGAACAGTATCATCTGCTATGGCTGGAATGAACCTAGGCACATCAAGTTAGAATGTAAAAATCTGGAGAAAGGGAAAAATCAGAAGAAAGACTCTAGACCCAAGAAGAAGAACTAGATGGCAACATGGGATGTTTCTGATGAATCTTCTGAAGATGAAGAAGCAGAATTAGCCATGATGGCTCACATCAATTCTGCCTCTAGATCCAACATAAAATCTGACTCTGGAAGTGATTCAGAAGAAGCAGAATTGGCTTAGATAGTTCGCACTCATTCTGCCTTTGGATCCAACTCTGGAAGGAAATCAAAAGAAGCAGAATTGGCTCTGATGTTACACATTCATTCTGGCTCTAGATCCAACCTAGACTCTTATTTTGGAAGTGAATCAGAAATAGAACTGGCTCTAATGGCTCACACAAGCTCGGCCTCTGGATCAGATACAAAATCTGATTCTGGAAATGAATCATCAGAAGATGAAAAAGAGGTATTTTCTGAACTTACCCGATCTGATTTAATTACTGCAATGAATGATATTTTAAATATCAATAACAAACTGACGTTAAATCTGAAAGCACTTAGGAAAGAAAATAAAACTCTAACCAAAGAAATTAATATTTTAAAGAATCAGAATGTAAAATGTAAAACAGAAAATACAGCTCTTAACACTAAAATGGCTGAACTTAAATATGAAAACTTAACTCTAAAAAGTAATCTTTGTTCAACATCAAGTGAAAACATTGTATGTAATTCTGATTTGCATGAACAAGTGTTACAAGATTTTATTTCTAATGGTATGGAAAGAAGCAAATATGCTTCTATGATTTATGGAGTTAATAACAATGGTAAAAGAGGCATAGGGTTTGATGAATCTGTAACTGAACATATTCCCTCTAATATTTTGTGTGCTGTTTGTGCCAAGAAAGGTCATTCAAAATTGTCTTGTCCCATGATAAAATCAAGGAGAGACAAGAAACCTTTCAAGACTAACAAACTAGGACCCAACCAGATTTGGGTACCTAAAAACAAAATTATCTTTGTTTCAGATGTCCTCTGCAATCAAGTTGCAACACCAGTCATGGTACTTGGACAGTGGATGCTCGCGACATATGATAGGAGAAAAGTCTATGTTCCAAGAACTAACTTTGAGTAAAGGAGGGATAGTGGATTTTGGAGGAAAGCAAAAAGGCCAAATCATTGGTCGAGGCACGGTTGGTAATGGTACTTCTTCCTCTATTAAAGATGTACTACTAGTTAAAGGTCTTAGGTATAATTTATTAACTAGTAGTCAATTAAGTGATAGTAATTATGATATTATATTTAACCAAAAAACATGCAAAGCTATTAGTCAGAAGGATGGATCAGTACTCTTCACATGTCATAGGCAAAACAATATTTACAAGATAAATCTGTTTAGTCTAGAGAAACAAAAGGTTAAGTGTCTAGTGTCAGTAAATGAAGAGAAATTAATTTGGCATAAAAGATTAGGTCATGCTAACCTTAGATTAGTTTCAAAACTAAATAAACTTCAATTGGTGAGAGGTCTACCTAAGCTAAGCTATAAAACTGAAATTATGTGTGAAGCTTGTCAAAAGGGAAAACAAACAAAAAATTCTTTCAACCCTAAAAACTCAATATCTACCTCAAAGCCCCTTGAGCTATTACACATAGATCTATTTGGGCCAGTAAAAACAACATCTCGAAGTGGAAAGAAATATGGGTTTGTTATTGTAGATGATTACACTAGGTGGACATGGGTAACATTTTTAAGAAGTAAGGATGAATCCAACAAAGTGTTTATCACATTTTGCAAACAAATAATGAATGAAAAAGGTCTTAAAATTATAACAAATAGAAGTGATCATGGAGGAGAATTTGAGAACAAATTCTTTGAAAGTTTTTGTGATGAGAATGGAATCTCTCACAACTTTACTTCTCCTAGAACACCCTAACAAAATGGAGTTGTAGAAAGAAAAAATAAAACACTCCAAGAAATGGCTAGAACAATGCTAAATGATATAAATGTTGCAAAACACTTTTGGGCAGAAGGAATTAATACTGCATGTTATATTCAAAATAGATTCTATATTAGATCCATATTGAATAAAACACCATATGTTGAACACTAAAGATAATCTTGGAAAATTTGATTCATGATCTCAAAAGTGTACATTCATTGGATACTCTGAAAGATCCAAGGCTTATAGAGTGTTTAACAGGGAAACTAATATTAGAAGGTGCAAACACGAGAAGGGGGTTGAATTGTGTTTGACTAACTTGAATACTTTTTAAGTTTTAAAACAAAACTTGTTATGTATGAATTAAAACAAAGTTAGCAGCGGATATAAAGTAAATAAAAACTCAGAATTTTATACTAGTTCACCGTTAACTAGGCTACGTCCAGTCCTTCACTTTGAAGGATTTCACTAATTCAAACAACCTTGAATTACAAAGTACCACTGACCCTCCAAGTCAGTCTTCTCAAAAAGTCTAACAACCCTAGACTTTTGAGGAAAAGAACATTGAATCTAATTGCTAAGTAATCTCCTACTCCTTCTGACTCCCTCAAATTGTAGACTCTACGTCGAAAACTTAGACCTAACACAAGGGAAAGAAAAACTTAGAGTACTTGCTTCTGGAAAGCGGATACTCACAATTGACCTCACTGAAAACTCAAGTACTTTGCTTTTGGAAGTGTATGAATCTCAAGTATATTCGATGCAAAGTCTTATGCCTGAAGTCTCTATTTATAGTTGAACTTTAGGACTTCACTAATGCTTTACTTCTAGAGTATATTTCGATTAATCTGTTTTGAGAATATTCTAGAGTAGTTTGCTCAGATTCTGTTTTGAGTCTTTTGCTCACTGATGCTTTACTTCTGGAGTGTATTTAGATAAATCTGTTTTGAGCATTTTGCTCTGCTTCTATTTTGAGCATGCTTTTAGCTAGATTCTGTTTCTCGAGTCTTTTTCTCCAATTCTGTTTTTGAGCATTTTTCTCAAATTCTGTTTTAAGCATATTTTTAGCTAGATTCTGTTTCTCGAATCTTTTGCTCCAATTCTGTTTTGAGCATTTTTCTCTAACATAGTTCTCTGACAGATTCCTCTGATGATCATCCTCTGGTGACGTCATCCTCTGATGTCTGCTTCTGGTGAAGTCATCTTCTAGTGACATCATCCTCTGATTTATGCTTCTGGTGACATCCTCTGGTGACGCCATCCTCTGATTTCTGCATCTGGTGACATCATCCTCTGATTTATGCTTCTGTGATGTTTTATATAATAATTCTATGTACAAAATAAGATTACATGGAGTGCTTTTGTAAACATCAAAATCCTAAGTACTTAGAACCAACTTGGTTCCAACAATCTCCCCCTTTTTGACGATGACAAAACCTTAACTTATTTTGTTAGCTTATAACTTATTTAAAAAGACTTTGAAAAGCTTGAAAAAATTGGAAGTACGTAAAATACTCCCCCTCAGACCAATCTCTCCCCCTAAGTCTAATAATGAATTTTTCCTCTCTTTTTCAACTCCTTCTTAAATCACTCTTTCTTTTCTTCTCTTCGCTTCTCCTTTTCAACTCCTATTCTTGTCACTCTTTCTTTTTCTCTCTTTATTTTTCTCTCTCCCTGTTTCCTCTGCTTTTCAACTCCTTCTCTTTCTTTTTCACTCCTCCTATCTTTTTATCTCTCCTTTTCTACTTATTTATCCTTTTTCTCTCTCTTTCCCCCTTTTGTCATCAGCCAAAAAGAGGTTGTACTATTTTTGTATTTTTGTTTTTCTCTTTAGAAAGTACCTAAAGTAAAATTACGAGAAAATTAAAAACTCCTAAGATGACTACTTGAGCTAGTTAGATATGGAGATAATGTTGAGATGCTTCTTGATGAACTCGAACCTATCTTCAGGTAATGCTTTGGTGACGATATCAGCCCATTGATGATCAGTGTCCACAAACTGGATGTTTAAAGTCCCTTTTTGAACATGGTCCCTAATGAAATGGTGTTTTATTTCAATGTGTTTTGGCTCTAGAGTGTAAGATAGGGTTCTTGGTTAGGTTTATGGCTGAAGTGTTATCACAGAACAAAGGGATATTGGTTTCAAAGATGTTGTAATCTTCAAGTTGATGTTTCATCCTGATTAACTGTGAGCTGCATCCTGCTGCTGATATATACTCAGCTTCAGCTGTTGACATGGCAATGGTGCTTTGTCTTTTGCTTGACCAAGAGATCAAATTATCACCTAAAATGTGCAGTTTCTGTTGGAACCAAGTTGGTTCTAAGTACTTAGGATTTTGATGCTTACAAATGTACTCTATGTAAACTTATTTTGTACTTTGAATTGTTAAATTAAATACCCTAGAAACTGAAGAAATCAGAAGCTGAAGATCAAAGGATTCCAGAAAATGAATTCTGGATTGACCAGAAGATATCCAGAATTGTCAAAATCTTGAATGAAACATGGATCATACCATTGGAAAGCCTGCTAGAAGGAGAGTTGTTCAAGACAAACAGGAATCAAATATCAATTTTATTCCAGAAGTTATTCAGATCAGAAGATGGCCTGGCAGTGAAAAATTGAACTGCCTAGACTTGTTCCAGACTTGACCAGAGGGTATGTTTATGAGTCCAGAACATGAAGATCCAATCCAGATTTGGCCCAGACCATAAGATAGCATGATTTAGGGCATGGAACTAAGTCCATAAAAAAAGAAATGAGTTCCAGAATCAACCCAGACCTGGTCCAAAATTAAAGGTAAAATGTCCAGACTGAAATATTTTGTGATCAAGTTTATTTCAGTTTGTTCCAGACCAAATTCCAGAATCTGTCCAGATCAAAGTAAAAATATCCAGATCAATGGTTCAGAAATAATTTTTTGAGTCCAGTGATGGTCAAGATCAGAAAATCAGATCATGGCCCAGAAGTGGCCGAAATCAAAGGGACAGGCTTTGCAGTCCAGAAATGGCCGAATCTAGAAGTTCATAGCATATCAGGCGCGCATCTAGGAAGGCTGAAATCAGAAGATCAGAGGGCTATGAAGTGTGGTCCAGGAATGGCCGAAATCAGAGGTTCATAGCATAGCAATTCGGCTGGTCTAGGCTAGACTATCGCATGAAAATGCTGATGATCCAGAATTGATCAATGATGGAGATTGCAAGTTATTTTAATTAAAGTTTGAAAAAGATTTGTTTTTAATTAAAGTGAAGGAGCATGGAAGTCAGAAGCTATTCGCGGGAAGCAATGCACATATTTGATTGGCTAGTTAATTTATGAAAGAAATCTAAGGCTTAAAAAAAGATATGTTTTGGAATTAATTGAAGCCCGATTGGTCAATTTATTTTTGCCAGAGAATCCAGCAATATTTAGCTCGAATTTAAGGATTGGAAGAGGCCCAAATCAGCATCTATAAAAGGAGGCACAAGGCAGATTACTTAGCATCGAAAATCACAAAAGGGTCATACACTTCAAAAGCAAACACTCTCAAATTTTCGTATAAGTCAATTGTTGAGTCTTAGTTTTTAAAGCAAGTACTCTTGTTGTTTTCGTTCCACTTTGTCAAATCTAAGTTGTTGAAGTAGAGTCTACAAGCTGTGGGAATCAGTAGAGGTAGCAGGTTACTTGGAAATTAGATTTGTAGTGTTGAGAATTCTTCTACAATCTGGGGTGTCAGATTGGCTGAAGAACAGGAGCTGTTTTTCCTTAAGAAGTCTAGGATTGTTAGACTATTGAGAAGACTGACTTGGAGGGTCAGTAGCAAGGTTGTAATTCAAGTTTGAATTAGTGAAATCCTTCAAGGCGAAGGGACTGGACGTAGCCTCGTTAACGGTGAACCAGTATAAAATCTGTGAGTTTTTATTTTTATCCGCTGCTAACTCTGTTTTAATTATACATCAAGTTTTGTTTTGAAAGTATTAAAACAGGAAAAGTTTCAAGTCAAGTCAAACACAATTCAACCCCCCCTTCTCGTGTTTGCACCTTCAGTTTCCACTTGTACTTTTCTTCTCCAAAGATAATATCGTCAATATAAACTTGAATGATCAGAATACCATCTTTAATTGATTTTCAAAAATGTGTATTGTCTACTTGTCCTCTTTCAAAGTTAATTTTAAGTAAGAAGTAACTAAGTCTATTATACCATGCCCTAGGTGCTTGTTTTAAACCATACAAAGATTATGTAAGTTTAAAAACATGGTTTGGAAATTCAGAAATTTCAAAACCTGGGGGTTGTTTAACATAGACTTCTTCACTTATATAACCATTTAAAAATGCATATTTAACATCCATTTGAAATAATGAAATGTTATTATAAGCAACAAAGGAAAGTAGGATACAAATAGCTTCTAACCTGGCCACTAGAGCAAATGTTTCGATGTAGTCAATACTTTCTTGCTAACTGTATCCATGTGCAACACATCGTGCCTTGTTTCTAACAACTTCTCTTTTTTCATTCAGCTTGTTTCTAAAAGCCCACTTGGTTCCAATAATTTTCTTTTCTAGTCTTGAAAATAGATCCAAAATATCATTCATTTAGATCTTCTTGCATTCGTAGACTCCATCTATATCCTTCTTCTGACTCATCTTCAGATTTCTCCTCTTAAGATTTGTCGTATTCTTGCTTGTAGCTTCTGCTTTTTCAAGTTCTTTTGGCTGCATCAGCTTCTGGTTCTGGTAAATCAACTTCTGGTTCTCGTAGATCAGTATCAACTTCTGGTTCTAGTAAATCAGCTTCTGGTTCTGGTAAATCTGCATCAGCTTCTGGTTCTAGTAAACTTGCATTAGCTTCTGGTTATGGTAAATCAGCTTCTGGTTCTGGTAGATCTGCATCAGCTTCTGGTTCTAGTAAACTAACATCAGTTTCCTCTAGTTCTGGTTAACTTGCATATACTACATCTTGCTTTGACTTTTCAGGTCAAGGTATTTGTCTAATAACATAATACAAATCAAATAATTTAAAAATGAACTCAATACAATCAAACCATTAATTCTGCTTCTGGTGGTTTCGGCTTGTTTTTGAAACCACTGAAATATTGTTTCTGTTAAAGTGTTCACATCACGTGGATCAGTTGGTTCCTCTGACAGTTTGAAAACTTGCAGAATACTTGTTTATCTTTGATTTTTAAGATCAAGCTTCTTGTTATCATAGTAAACATAAATATCAAACAATAATAGTATTACAGCAAGATGTAACCTCTATGTCAACAGTTTCAGTTTTACTCCGAAAATCCTCATGGTTCTGGTTTTCAGATTCTGAATCTGCATATTCTATGATTAGAGGGTCTGGATGAAGGGTTTTGAATTCCCTTACAGAGTTATAGTCTTGATGAATTTCACTGGAGTATTTGAAGAAATCTCCTGATTCTGATTCTTCTCTTTCTGCAGATATATTAGGTTCCTCTGATAATTTTGGAACTGATGGTAATTCTGTTTCTTCTGATAGTTCCGGTTTTGTTGATATGTGTGATTCCTCTGCCTATTTTGATTTGGTTGATATGTGTGTTTTCTTTGATTATTCTATTTCTTCATACGGTTCGGGTTCTGATAGTTATTTTGTTGACTAGTTCTTCTTTCACCAGAGTCAGTTTGCCTCTGTTTGGCAGATGTTGGAACATAGACCTTTTTCCCTTCATATGTTGCCAGCATCGATTCACCGGGCACCTTGACTTGTGTTTCACTTTGATTGCTCAGAACATCTACCACATAAACAATTTTATCTTTTGGTACCCAAATCTGGTTGGGTCCGGGTTTGTTAGTCTTGAAAGGTTTCTTGTCTTTCCTTGATTCTACCATGGGACAAGACAATTTTGAGTGACCTTTCTTAGCACAAACAACACACAAAACTGAAGGTGCAAACACGAGAAAGGGGGTTGAATTGTGTTTGTAATACTTGAATTCTTTTTCTGTTTTTGATGATTATTTAAAATCTGATATATAAGCAAGCAGAATTAGCAGCGGATAAAGTAAAATAATCAACACAAATATTTATCCTAGTTCACCATTAACTAGGCTACATCCAGTCCCTTCACCTTGAAGGATTTTTCCACTAATTCAAAACCTCTAAATTACAACAGCACTACTGACCCTTCAAGTCAGTCTTCCCAAACAGTCTAACAATCCTAGACTTTTGAGGAACACAACACCTTGACTTCACAAGTCAAGTCTTCTCCTACCAAGCTAACAACCCCAGATTGCAGAAGGGATTTCAACACCTTGAATCTAATTGCTAAGTCACCTGCTACTTCTTCTGACTCTTCAGATTGTAGACTCTACTTCAACAATATAGATCTGACACAAGGGAACGAATAACAAGAGTAGTTGCTTCTGGAAAGCTGATACTCACAATTAACCTCACTGAAAACTCGAGTGTTTGCCTCTGGAAGTTTATCACTCTTTTACTGATTTTCGATGACAAAGTCTTCTGCCTTGAGCCTCCATTTATAGATGAAAATTAGGGTTTCTTCCATGATCAAAGTTGAGTTGTATCTGTCCAGATTCTCTTCCAAAAATAACTTGGCCAATCTTGTTTCACTTAAATAAAAATCGTATCTTTTTAGCTTCAGATCGCATTTGAAAATTCTGTTGACCAATCTTGTTTCTTTCAAACCGTATCTTTTTTCCCTCCAATTGCTTTTAAATTCCCTCTAAGACTTCAATTTATTTTTGTATCAAATCCCCTTAATAATTTGATCAAATTTCTATAAAAATTTAATCAAGTCTTTTTCGAAATTTAATCAAGTTATCATTGATTTTCATCATGATTAAAATCTGGACCGTATGATCTTCTGGTCTCGACCAACTCTGGACTTATGTAATCTGATCTGCCCCAATTCTGTGATCCTCTTATCTCGGCCAACACTGGATCATATGCCTTGATCTTTTGATCTAGGCCAACACTGGGCCATATGATTTGATGTTCTGATCTCGGCCAACACTAGGCCATTATACTTAAATCGGGACCGATTCTGGATTGAATATGAATTAAAGCTAGACTTATGATATTTTAATCTGGACCATTGATCTTTTAATCTGGACATTTATCTTCTGATCTGGATCAAGTCTGGATTAAATCTGGACAATCATTTCTTCTGATCTGGACTGTGTTTTATGTTATGGACCATGCTATCTTCTGGTCTGGACCAACTCTAGACCAAGTCATTTGTTCTGTACCAGTTATCTTCTGCTATGGACCAAGTCTGTATTAAGTCTGGACTAATTCTTATATTCACGACCAAGTTATCTTCTGCGTTGGACCAAGTCTGACTTATGTTTCCTTCTGGTCTGGAATAGGTCTCCCTTTGACAGGCTTCCTTCTGGTCTGGACCATGTCTCCTTCTGGACTCTGCTTCCTTCTGATCTGAGCCATGAAAGATATTCTCTGATGATGTTATTTGTCCTTTGATATTTTGCCTTTGATGACATCCTCTGATATCCTCTGAAGGTGTATCCTCTGGTGCCTTCAGGATGCATCCTCTAGTACCCTCTGAATGTTTCCTCTGGCCGAACCTTTCTGGTGACTTTTCTATCCTCTGGTTGCTTCCGTTGGATGTATCCTCTGGTGGTGTCATCCTCTGATTTTGCACAGCTTCTGATTTGTTTTTCTAAGTCAAAATACAATTTAAAAAAAATAATTTTGTTAACATCAAAACTTTGATTAATCGAACCATCTTGGTTCCAACAATCTCCCCCTTTTTAATGATGACAAAACTTTTGTATTTTTGATAACTATTCTTCTTTCTTTTGACTTTGACTCCCCTAAGACTAAGCTTTATTTTGACTTTTTCTCCCCCTAAGTCTAATGCCCCAGATTCTCTATCAAATACATCTTCTCCCCCTTTGTCATCAGACAAAAAGGATTGAAGGAAGAAAGGAAATCTCTGAATTTTTTTTACAGAGTTAAAAAATAAATAATAGAAAATAAAAGACTAAAAAAATAAAAATTTAAAAAATACTCCTCTGAAAGGACTACTTGATCTAGTCAGATATGGAGATTATGTTGAGATGCTTCTTGATGAACTCAAATCGATATTCAAGCAATGGTTTGGTGAAGATATCAGCCCATTGATGATCTGTGTCTACAAATTGGATGCTTATTGTTCCCTTTTGAACACGGTCTCTGATAAAGTGATGCTTGATTTCAATGTGCTTGGCTCTAGAGTGTAGGATAGGGTTCTTGGTTAAGTTTATGGCTGAGGTATTGTCACATAATAAATGGATGTTGGTTTAAAATATGTTGTAGTCTTCCAACTGATGTTTCATCCAAATTAACTGTGAACTGCATCCTACTGCTGATATGTATTCAACTTTTGCAGTTGACATGACAATGGTGCTTTGTTTCTTGCTTGACCAAGAAATCAGATTATCACCTAGAAACATACAATTGCCACTTGTGCTTTTTCTCTCTAATTTGTTTCCAGCATAATTAGAATCACAAAAACCACTTAGTTTGTAAGATGGTTTTTTTTTGTAGAGCAAGGTAAGATGTGTGGTTCCTTTAAGGTATATAAGGATTCTTTTGACAGCAGTTAAGGGGGATTCCTTAGGGTCAGCTTGAAAACGAGCACAGACACAAACACTAAACAAAATATCAGGTCTAGAAGCAGTTAGGTAAAGAAGGGATCCAATCATACCTCTGTATGTTTTCTGGTCTACCTTTTGGCTGGATTCATCTTTTTCAAGTGAGCAGGTGGGGTGCATGGGGTTGGCCATAGGCTTACAATCACTCATCTTGAACTTTTTGAGAAGTTCTTTAGTGTACTTAGATTGGTGAATGAGTATACCTATTTTGCCTTGCTGAATCTGAATTCCTAGGAAGAACTTATGTTCTCCCATCATGCTCATCTGAAACTCTTGCTACATCAAATCAGAAAACTCTTGGCAGAGAGTGCCATTAGTGGATCCAAGGATAATATCATCAACATAAACTTGAATGATTAGAATATCATCTTTAATGGATTTTCTAAACAAAGTGTTATCTATTTGGCCTCTATCAAACTGATTTTTAAGTAAGAAATTGCTAAGTCTGTCATACCATGCGCTAAGTGCTTGTTTTAAACCATATAAATATTTTTTAAGTTTAAAAACATGGTTTGGAAAATCAGAACTTTCAAAACCTGGGGGTTGTTTGATATAGACTTCCTCACTTATATAACCATTTAAGAAAACACTTTTGACATCCATCTGATACAAAGTAATATCATGATTTGCAGCAAAAGAGAGTGGGATACGAATTGCTTCTAACCTAGCCACTGGAGCAAAAGTCTCAGTGTAATCAATGCCTTCTTGCTTGCTGTATCCTTGTGCCACAAGCCTAGCTTTATTCCTAACTACTTCACCTTTTTCATTGAGTTTGTTCCTGAACACCCACTTGGTTCCAATTATATTTTTGTGTGGTCTGGACACCAGATCCCAAACATCATTCCTTTCAAACTAATTCAGCTCTTATTGCATTGCAAGAATCCATCCTTCTTCTGCCAGTGCTTCATCAACAGTAGTTGGTTCAATGGTAGAAAGTAAACCAAACAGACTTGTTTCTTTAAGTGATGATCTGGTTTTCAATGGTTCAGCTGCGCTTCCAATAATCAGTGTTTCTGGATGTGAAGACTTGTACTTCCACCCATTCTTTCCTTCTGACATGTCTTTAGGTTTAGAATTATCTTCGAATTTGCTTTCATCCTTTTCTTTCTCTGGTTCTGTTTTTTGATCTGCTCCTACTTCCTGTGCTTTTGGTAAACCTTTCCACATTTCATATGGAGTTTTGTTTAGAACAGACCTGATGTAAACTCTGTTCTGGATGTAGCATGCAGTGTTGACAGCTTATGCCCATAGGTAGGTAGCAACATTCATGTCATTCAGCATGGTTCTGGCCATTTCCTGCACTGACC
Organism: Cicer cuneatum; assembly: GCA_037974295.1. Classification (NCBI taxonomy): domain Eukaryota; kingdom Viridiplantae; phylum Streptophyta; class Magnoliopsida; order Fabales; family Fabaceae; genus Cicer; species Cicer cuneatum. Next base: position 48,779,186 of record JBBPBO010001985.1, on the reverse strand, counting down.
TGTTCTTCCTTTCAACAATTCCATTCTGTTGAGGTGTTCTGGGGGATGAGAAGTTATTAGAGATACCATTTTCATCACAAAATTCTTCAAAGTACCTGTTCTCAAACTCACCTCCATGATCACTTCTAATAGTTATGATTTTAAAACCTTTTTCATTCATAACTTGCTTGCAGAAAATAATAAATACCTTATGGGATTCATCTTTGTTTCTCAGAAACTTTACCCAAGTCCACCTTGAGTAATCATCAACTATGACAAACCCATACTTCTTACCACTAAGGGATGCAGTTTGAACAGGACCAAACATATCTAAATGAAGCAGTTCAAGAGGTTGTGAAGTAGAAATACAGTTTTTAGGATTAAAAGAGCTTTTGGTCTGTTTACCTTTTTGACATGCTTGACACAAAATCTCAGATTTGATACTTAGTTTTGGGAGACCTCTCACTAGCTGAAGTTTACTTAACTCAGAAACCAGCCTAGGGTTTGCATGGCCTAACCTTTTATGCCAAATCAGATTTTCCTCCCTAACAGATAAAAGACACTTAACTTTCTGCTTAACTAGACTAAACAGATCTATCTTATAGACATTATTCTGCCTAACACCAGTGAACAAAACAAATCCATCTTTTTGACTAACAACCTTGCAGGTTTTCTGATTAAACACAACATCATACTTGCAGTCACTTAGCTGCTTAATTCTTAACAGATTGTGATTCAGACCTTTAACTAATAAACATTTTTAATAGATAAGGAAGAAGAACTGTTACCAACTGTGCCTGTACCAATGATTTGACCTTTTTGGTTTCCTCCAAAGGAAACCTTTTCTCCTTTCTTCAGAGTCAGCTTCTGGAACATTGATCTGTCTCCTGTCATATGCTTGAAGCATCCACTGTCCAGATACCATGCTTTGTGTTGTAGATCAGACCTTTCTTCTTCTGATACTTCACCGTTAGAGTCATAGTCAAACTCAGTGCTGTAATCAGATTCTATACGAGCCTTCAGATCTAGTTCTGTTTCTGGCTTGTTCAGACTGGTTGAATTGTTCCCTTGATTCTGCTTTGGCTGATACACCATGTCCTCTGGTGATTCTGGAACTTATGGTGATTCTAGTAATTATGCTTCTTCTGGTAATACTGAAGCTGATGTGTGTGATTCTATTGTTTGTTGCTGAACCTCTAATTCTGATACTGGTTCTGGTTCGGGTTCTGGTTCGGGTTCTGGTTCTGATTCTGGTGTGAATTGTATTGACCATACCTTCTTTCATCAAACTCATTTGGCTTCTGTCTGGTGGAAATTGGAACATACACCTTTTTCTGTTTGTGCATTGCCAGCATCCATTAGCCAGGCACCATGATTGGTGTTTCCTTCTGGTTGCTCAGAATATCTGCAACATAAACAATTTTGTTCTTTGGTACCTAGAACTTGTTGGGTCCAGGTTTGTTAGACTTAACAAGTCTCTTGTCTTTCCTAGATTTTATCATAGGACAAGATAATTTAGAATAACCCTTTTTAGCACAAATAATACACAACATTAAAATGAGTAGATTTAATTTCAGCAACAGATTCTGTAAAACTTATTCCTCTCTTATCATTGTTACTGATTCCATAAATCATGGAAGCATACTTACTTCTTTCCATACCATTTGCAATAAAGTTTTGAAAAGCTTGTTCATGCATATCAGATTTACAAATAGTATTGGAAGTAGAGCAAATATTACTTTTGAGAGTTAGATTTTAAGAATTGAGTCTGGCAACTTCAGTTTTAAAATTAGTGTTTTCAGTTGCAAACTCAGCATTCTGATTCTTTAAAATTTGTACTTCTTTGGTTAGAATTTTCTTTTCTTCACTAAGATTTTTTAGTTTTAAAGACATCTTGTTGTTGACATTTAGAAATTCTTTAAGAGCAGTACTTAATTTTGATTTAGTAAGATCAGAGAATACCTCTTTGTTTTTATCTTCTGAATCAGTTCCAGAGTCTCTGCTGGATCCAGAACTTGAGTTGCTATGTGCCATAAGAGCAATTACTGCTTCATCTGATGTGCTTCCTGACTTGCCGGAATGAATGATTTGTCCATTCTTCTTACCTTCGGCTTTTCTTCTAGAACTAGTACCTTTATGGAGTCTAGAGGAAAACTTGATGTGAGCCATCATAGCTGTTTCTGCCTCTTCCAAGTTAGATGCATCCCATGCTGCCATCAGACCCTTCTTCTTGAATCTGGAACCTTTCTTGTGATGTTTTCTTTTCTCCATGTTTGGATATTCTGACTTGATATGTCCAGGTGCATTGCATCCATAGCAGATGATGCTTTTCTTGTCAGCTTCTTCTTTTCCTCTGTTGGAGTATTTGCCATTTTTCCTGGGAGCTTTCTTCTTTATGTTTTGCCATATCTTTGCAATCTGCTTGGTAATGTAAGCAAGATCATCATCTTCACAATCACTATCCTCTGATTCTGATACAACCTTTGCAACTTTCTTCTGTTTTGACTTAAGGGCTAAAATCTTCTTCTTCTTTGGTTCATCTGCATCCAGCTCTATTTCATGAGACCTGAGGGAGCTGATTAGATCTTTAAGCCTCAAGGTATTTAGATCTCTGGCTTCCTATACTGCAATAATCTTTGGTCTCCATTTGGCTGGTAAGCTTCTGAGGATCTTTTTTACATGATCTGCAGTGGTGTAGCTTTTCTTTAATACTTTTAAATCTGATACCAGAATCTTTAATCTGCAGAACATTGCTTCATTGTCTTCATCCTCTTCCATCTGGAACAGCTCATACTGTTTGACTAGTATGTTTGCCTTTGCCTCTTGAACCTGTTGACTTCCTTCATAGGTCAGAACCAGACTGTCATAGATGCTTTTTGCTGTTTCCTTGTTGGTGCATCTATCAAATTCTTTAAATGTGATAGCATTGATTATGATGGTTCTGGACTTGTGATGCAACTTGTATAAATTTATCTTGTAAGGATTTATATCTACTACATCCAGTTCTTGACCAGTTTCATCTCCTGGTATAGTGGGTGCAGTGTAGCCTTTGACTACCAAGGTCCAGTGATCAGGATCTTGGGAGATGAAGAAGCTTCTCATTCTATCCTTCTAGTATTCAAAGTGATCCCCATCAAACAGTGGTGGCCTGTTGATGTTGCTTCCAAATTCGTTTTTGGATTTTGACATGTTGAACCCCCTTGGACCTTTCGTCAAACACTGTTAAGTGCTCAGCCTTGAGACCAAGCTCTGATGCCAATTGAAGGTGCAAACACGAGAATGGGGGTTGAATTGTGTTTGTAATACTTGAATTCTTTTTTTGTTTTTGATGATTATTTAAAATCTGATATATAAGCAATAAAAATTAGCAGCGGATAAAGTAAAATAATCAACACAATGATTTATCCTGGTTCACCATTAACTAGGCTACATCCAGTCCCTTCACCTTGAAGGATTTTTCCACTAATTCAAAACCTCTGAATTACAACAGCACTACTGACCCTCCAAGTCAGTCTTCCCAAACAGTCTTACAATCCTAGACTTTTGAGGAACACAACACCTTGACTTCACAAGTCAAGTCTTCTCCTACCAATCTGACAACCCCAGATTGCAGAAGGGATTTCAACACCTTGAATCTAATGGCTAAGTCACCTGCTATTTCTTCTTAATCTTCTAATTGTAGACTCTATTTCAACAATATAGATCTGACACAAGGGAACAAAAAATAAGAGTACTTGCTTTTGGAAACATGATACTCACAATTAACCTCAGTGAAAACTCGAGTGTTTGCATATTAAAGTTTATGACTCTTTTACTGATTTTCGATGACAAAGTCTTCTGCCTTGAGCCTCCTTTTATAGGTGAAGATTAGGGTTGCTTCCATGATCAAATTCGAGCTGTATCTGTCCAGATTCTCTTGCAAAAATAACTTGGCGAATCCTGTTTCACTTAAATAAAAATTGTATCTTTTTAACTTCAGATTGCATTTGAAAATTCTGTTGACCAATCTTGTTTCTTTTAATTTCAAACCGCATCATTCTTCCCTGCAATTGCTTTTAAATTCCCTCCAAGACTTATTTGTATCAAATCCCCTTAATAATTTGATCAAATTTCTATCAAAATTTAATCAAGTCTTTTTCGAATTTTAATCAAGTTATCACTGATATTCATCATGATAAAAATTTGGACCGTATGATCTTCTGATCTCGACCAACTCTGGACTTATGTAATCTGATCTGCCCCAATTCTTTGATCCTCTTATCTCGGGCAACATTGGACCATATGTTCTGATATTCTGATCTTTGCCAACACTGGGCCATATGATCTGATCTTCTGATCTCGGCCAACACTGGGCCATGATACTTAAATCTGGACCATTGATATGAACATTTTCCCTCTGATCTGGACCAAGTTTGTACTGAGTCTAGATTGAATTTGAATTAAATCAAGACTTATGATATTTTAATCTGGACCATTGATCTTTAAATTTGCACATTTAACTTCTGATCTGGATCAAGTCAGGATTAAATTTGGACAATCATTTCTTCTGATCTGGACTGAGTTTTATGTTCTGGACCACGCTATCTTCTGGTCTGGACCAAGTCTAGACCAAGTCATTTGTTTTGTACCAGTTATCTTCTGCTTTGGACCATGTCTGGATTAAGTCCGGCTAATTCTTATATTCACGACCAAGCTATCCTCTGGTCAGGATTGAGTCTGGACCAAGTCTGACTTATATTTCCTTCTGGTCTGGAACAAGTCTCCCTCTGACAGGCTTCTTTCTGGTCTGGACCAAGTCTCCTTCTGGACTCTGCTTCCTTCTTATCTGGGGCAAGAAAGATATCATCTGATGATGTTATTTGTCCTTTGATATTTTGCCTTTGATGACATCCTTTGAAGGTGTATCCTCTGGTGCCTTCAGGATGCATCCTCTGGTACCCTCTGGATGTTTCCTCTGGCCGAACCTTTCTGGTGACATTTCTATCCTCTGGTTGCTTCCTCTGGATGTATCCTCTGGTGGTGTCATCCTCTGATTTTGCACAGCTTTTGATTTGTTGTTCTAAGTCAAAATATAATTTACACAAAATACTTTTGTTAACATCAAAACTTTGATTAATCGAACCAACATGGTTCCAACAAAAACATCAGAGGGAATAAGTTTAATTAAAGTTATAGATTCATCAAATCCTAAGCATGTTTTACCATTGTTACTAACTCCATAGATCATAGAAGCATATTTGCTTCTTTCCATACAGTTAACAATAAAATCTTGTAAAACTTGTTCATGCATATCTGAATTACATACAATATTTTTACTTGATGTTGAATAAAGATTACTTTTTAGAGTTAGGTTTTCAGACTTAAGCTCAACAATATCAGTTTTAAGAGTTGCATTTTCTGTTTTACATTCTGCATTTTGATTTTTTTAAACATTGACTTCTTTGGTTAGAATTTTATTTTCTTTCCTAAGTGTTTTCAGTTTTAAAGACAATTTGTTATTAATATTTAAAAAATCATTTACTGCAGTAATTAAATTAGATCGAGTGAATTCAGAAAATACCACTTTTTCTTCATCTGTTGATTCACTTCCAGAGTTAGAATCTGTGTTGGATCCAGAGGCAGTATTGGTGGGAGCCATCAAAGCCAATTCTATTTCTGATTTACTTCCAGAATCAGAGTGTGTGTTGGATCTAGAGGTAGTGCTGGTTCAAGCCATCAGAGCCAGTTATGCTTCTTCATCATCTAATTGTCTTCTAGAGTCAGCATCAGGGTTGAATCCAGAGGCAGAATGAGTGTGAGCCAATTCTACTTCTTTTCTTCCAAAGTCAGTATCTATGTCGGATCTAGAGGCAGAATGAATATGATCCATTAGAGTCAATTCTACTTCTTCTAATTCATTTCCAGAGTTGGATCCAGAGCCAGAATGAGTGCGAGCCATCAGAGCCAATCTTCTTCTGATTCACTTCCAGAGTCAGATTTTTTGTTGGATCCAGATGCAGAATTGATGTGGGCCATCATTTATAATTCAGCTTCTTCATCATTAGAAGATTCATCAGAATCATCCTATGTTGCCATCAGATTTTTCTTCTTGAGTCTGAAGTCTTTCTTCTGGTGTTTTCCTTTCTCTAGATTCGTGCATTCTGATTTGATGTGCCCAAGTTCATTACATCCATAGCAGATGGTGCTCTTCTTGTCATGATCATCCTTTCCTCTGTTGGCAAGCTTGGAATACCTCTAGGGAAACTTCTTCTTTCTGTTCTCCCACATCTTCAAAACCTTTCTGGTTATGAAGGCACTTTCTTCTTCTTCTTCTGGTTTCTGATTCTGGTCATCAGAGTCACTGTCTTCTGATTCTGATTATGCTTTTAGAGCTTTCTTCTGTTTGGATTTCAAAGCTACGGTTTTGTTCTTCTTCTTGGGCTCATCTTCTTCCAGTTCGATTTCATGTGATTTGAGGGAGCTGATTAATTCTTCCAACTTAAGAGTATTCAGGTCTTTTGCTTCCTGTATGCAGTGATCTTTGGTCTCCACTTGGTTGGCAGACATCTAAGGATTTTATTCACATGGTCAGTAGTGGTGTAGCTCTTCTTGAGAACTCTTAATCTCGATACCAGAGTTTGGAATCTGGAAAACATTGCCTGAATGTCTCCATCTTCTTCCATCTTGAACAGCTCGTACTTCTTGACTAGAATATTTGCGTTTGCTTCTTGAACTTGCTTGCTGCCTTCATAAGTCAGAGTCCTGGTTGCTTGCTTCTTCCATGCTTGAACTTGCTTGCTTCTTCCATGCTTGCTTGCTGTTTTTGATGAATGTTGATTTAAGTTACTTGTTGAATAAATAATTAGATTAAGCAGCAGATAATAACAGCTTAAGAACACAACAATTTATCCTGGTTCACCATTAACTTGGCTTCATCAAGTCCCTTCATCCTGAAGGCTTTAATCCTCTAATTCAAAACCTATGAATTACAACACCTGACCCTCCAAGTCAGTCTTCCCAAATAGTTTGACAACCCCATACTTTTGAGGAATAATAGCAACTTGACCCTACAAGCCAAGTCTTCTCAAACAGCCTGACAACCCCAGACTTTTGAGGAACAACACCTTGACCCTACCAGTCAAGTCTTCTCATACCGATCTAACAACCCGAGATTAAAGAAGGATTCTACACCACTATCGGGTTAGATTACAAGGGTTGTGAACTCTGCAATGTTGCTTCTAGAAAGCTGATTGCTGCACTGAAATTCTCATTCAAAAACACTTAGAAAATATTGCTTTTGCACTCATGTATTTCTATCTATTGAACTCTTGGATAACTTTGAATTTGAAGCTTGAGTTATGTGTTTTTCAATCTCTTTGAACTCTAAGATGAATCGGGATTTTATGCTTGAGTTCTTCTACTTTGAAATTCCTACTGTTGCTGCTTGAAGCCTCCTTTTATTGCTGTAATTAGGGCTTTGTCCAAGCTTAAATTCGAGATAAATTTTGCTCAGATTTCCTTTGAAAATTCTGTTGACCAATCCTGTTTTACCTTAATTTTGAACCGTATCTTCTTGCTTCAGATTTCATTCGAATTTCCTTCAAGTCTTCAGTGATATTTGAATCAAATCTCCTTAATACTTTGATAAGATTTCTATCAAAAATCAATCAAGTCTTCTTCGAATTTTAATTAAGTGTTCACTAATCTGCATCATGATTTAAATCTGGACCATATGATCTGTTGATTTGGACCAAGTCTGGACCATGTGATCTGATGTGTACCATTCTATTTCATGATCTGGATAGTGTAGCCTTCTGATATGGACTATGTAATATTCTGATCTAGACCTGTGATCATCTGATCTAAACCATGTGATCTATTCTGGACCATGCTATCTTCTGGTCTAAACCAAGTCTAGACCTAGTCTGGAACATGTCTTCTGTTCTGGACTGAGTTATCTTCTGAACTCTGTTTCCTTCTAGCCTGACCAAGTCTCTTTCCTGACAAGATTACCTTCTTGTCTTACCAAGTCTTCTTCTGGACAATGTTTCCTTCTGGTCTGGACCAAGTCTCCTTCTAGACATGCATCCTTTTGTTTTGGACCAAGTCTCCTTATGGACCATGTTTCCTTCTAGTCTAGACAAAGTCTCCTTCTGGACTATGCTTCCCTCTGATCTGGGCCATGAATAATATCCTCTGATAATGTCATTGTTTCGTCCCTCTTATGATTGCCTTTAATGACATCCTCTGATTCTTGCTTCTGATGGGATCTGTTGGAACCAAGTTGGTTCTAAGTACTTAGGATTTTGATGCTTACAAATGTAATCAATGTAAACTTGTTTTGTACTTTGAATTATTAAGTTAAATGCCCCAGAAACTGAAGGAAACAGAAGCAGAGATCAAAGGAAAATGAATTCTGAAATTTCCAGAAGATGTTCCAGGATGTCAAAACATCACCAGAGGATATGTTTGGTGGCCCAGAACAGAAGGAATGAAAAATCATAATGAAACATGGATCATATCATTGGAAAGCCTGCCAGAAGGAGAGTTGTTCTAGACAAACAGGAGTCGAATATCAATTTTATTCCAGAAGTTATTCTGACAAGAAGATGGCCTGGCAGTGAAAAATTACACAGTCCAGACTTGTTCCAGACTTGACCAGAAGGTATGTTTATGAGTCCAGCACAAGAGGATCAATTCAGATTTGGCCCAGATCATGAGATAGCATGATTCAGGGCATGGAACTAAGTCTAGACCAAAAGAAATGAGTTCCAGAATCAATCCAGACCTGGTCCAAAATTAAAGGTAAAATGTCCAGACTGAAATATTTTTTGTTCAAGTTAATTTCAGTTTGTTCCAGACCAAAGTCCAGAATCTGTCCAGATCAGAGTAAAAATTTCCAGATCAATGGTTCAGAAATAATTATTTGGTCCAGTGATGATCCAGATCAGAAAATCAAACCATGGCCCAGTGGTGGCCGAAATCAGAGGGTTAGGAAGTGTGGTCCAGGAATGGCCGAAATCAGAGGATCACAAAATATGAAATAGGCTGGTCCAGATGTGGACTATCGCATTAAGATCCAATGGTGCAGATTTGATCATGAGAATTAAAGAATCTGAGAAAAAAGCTCAAAACAGAAGCTGAGCAAAATGCTCAAAACAGATCAATGAGCAAAAGGCTCAAAACAGAATCTGAGCAAAATACTCCAGAATATTTTCAAAACAGATTAATCTAAATATACTGCAGAAGTAAAGCATCAGTGAAGCTCTAATGTTCAACTATAAATAGAGACTTAATGCTGAAGAATAAAGCATCGAAAATCACAAAAGAGTCATACACTTCCAAAGCAACAAACACCCAAATTTTCATAGAACTCAATTGTGAGTTTTAGCTTTCAAGAAGCAAGTACTCGTGTTATTTTCTTTCCACTGTGGCAAATCTAAGTTGTTGAAGTAGAGTCTACAATCTGAGGGAGTCAGTAGAGGTAGCAGGGTACTTGGCAATTAGATAGGGTTGTATCTAAGTTGTTGAAGTAGAGTCTACAAACTGAGGGAATCAGAAAGGGTAGCAAGGTACTTAGCAATTAGATTCATAGTGTTGTGATTTCTTCTACAATCTGGGGTTGTCAGATTGGCTGAAGACAAGGTTGTTTTCCTCTGGTGATATCCTCTAGTATCCTTTGGAGGTATCTTCTGGTATCCTCTGGAGGTATCTTCTGGATCCTCTGGAGGTGTCTTCTGGTATCCTCTTGAGGTATCTTTTGGTATCATCTGGTGACATCCTCTGGTGATATCTTCTGGCCGTATCTTTTGGTGGCATCTTTATCTTCTTATGACGTCATCCTCAGATGACATGTTCTGCTTCTTATTTGTATCTTCTAGAGGTATCTTCTGGTGACGTCATCCTATGGTGACGTCATCCTATGGTGTATCCTCTGGTGATGTCATCCTCTGATTTTTCATTCTTCTTCTAAGTCATATGATTTTCATAAAATACTTTTGTTAACATCAAAACTTTAATTGAAAGAACCAACTTGGTTCCAACAGCATCCTCTGGTGGTATATTTTCTTCGAAATCAAATATATTATTCTCATAAAATACTTTTGTTAACATCAAAACTTTAAGTGTAAAACCAACTTGGTTCCAACAATCTCCCCTTTTTTGATGATGACAAAACTTGTATTTTTGATAACCACTTTTCTTTCTATTTCTTTGACTCCCCCTAAGTCTAAGCCCCACATTATCTTCTCTTTATAAAATAACTTCTCCCCCTTTTGTCATCAGACAAAAAGGCATGAAAGTGATCTTTCTCCCCCTTTTATTTTGCATACATGTTTACAACACTGTATAAACAAATTTTTTTGAATAACATGAATATTACAAGAAAATATAAAAACTAATTTAAAACTAAACTATGTTGAAGTGCTTACACTATCATTCAGAGATGAATGTAAGGTTTAGGTTTTTCTTGATGAAGTCAAACCTATCTTAGGTAGTGGTTTGGTGAATATGTTAGCCCATTGGTGTTCAGTGTCTACAAACTAAATATTGAGAACTCCTTTTTGGAACCAAGTTGGTTGTTTCACTTATAGTTTTGATGTTAACAAAAGTATTTTATGAAAATAACATATTTGACTTAGAAGAAGAATGAAAAATGCCACATGAAGATGACATCACCAGAAGATGAATATGACGTCACCAGAAGACACAAGTCAGAAGCAGGATGAAGTCACCAGAGGATATCATCAGAGGATATCACTAGACGGTATCTTCAGAGGATATCATCAGAAGATATCATCAGAGGATATCACCAAAGGATATCATCGTAGGATATTACCAGAGGATATCATTAGAGGAACCTGTCAGAGGCTATCATAAGAAGATCTTATCAGAGGATATAATCAGAAGATTCCATCAGAGGATACAATTAGAGGATCCCGTCAGAGAATAATTCGAGATGATCTCATTAGAGGCAAAAATCAGAAGCTACAACATTCGAAGCAGAAAGTATGCTCACAACAGAATCTGAGCAAAATGCTCAAAATAGAATCGGAGCAAAGGACTCTAGAAACAAAATTTGAGCAAAATACTCTAGAATATTCTCAAAACAGAATAAATCGAAATACACTCTAGAAGTAAAGCAACAGGTCAAAGTGAAGTTCTAATTTCAACTATAAATAGAGGCTTAATGCTGAAGAATAATGTATCGAAAAATAGAAAAACTGAACAAAAATTCCTAAGTATTTAAAGAGTTCAAATGAGAGAAACACTTGCTTAAAAGATAAATATTTTCTAAGTGTTCTTTTCTTAGAGTGTGAGGCTGATTGTCATCATAAATTTTTCAGAAGCAAACACTCAAGTTCAAGTTAAGCTTATTGTGAGTATCAACTTTCCAAAAGTAGTTACTCAGTTTTAATTTCGATCCCTTGTATAAAATCCTATAGTGTTGAAGTTCATTCTACAATCTAGGGTTGTCATGTTGTTAGAAAACGACTAAGCTTGTAGGTTTAAGGTTGTGAAGTTCCTCAAAAGTCTGGGGTTGACAGATTGTTTGAGAAGACTTGGCTGGTATAGTCAAGGTGTTGTTGTTCCTCAAAAGTTTGGGGTTTTTAGGCTGTTTGGGAAGACTAGCTTGAAGGGTCAGTGGTGTTGTAATTCAAAGGAATTTGAATTAGTGAAAAGGCCTTCTGAAGGAAGGGACTCGACGTAGCCTAGTTAAAGGTGAACTAGTATAAATTCGAGGTGTTAACTTTTATTATCCACTACTTATTTACTCTAATTGCTCATTATTCAACTAATTAGCAAAAAGAGTTAAAGTTTGTCAAACACAATTCAACCCCCCTTCTTGTGTTGCATCTTCAATTGGTATCAGAGCTCGGTCTCAAGGCTGAGCACTTTACCATGTTTGAGGAAAGATCCAAGGATCAATATGTCTGAAGATGCTATTGGAGGAAACATCAACAGACCTCGTCTATTTGATGGAGAACGATTTGAGTACTGGAATGACAGGTTGAGAAGTTTTTTTATTTCACAAGATCCTGAACATTGGGACTTGGTGGAAGATGGCTATACTGTTCCAAAGGATGAAAACAATGATGAAATTCCAAGAAAAGACATGGGTACAGATCAGAACAGAATGTACAAAATGCATCACAAATCCAGAACCTTTATGATCAATGCAATCACCTTCAAAGAATTTGACAAGTGCACCAACAAAGAAACAGCAAAAAGCAATTATGATAGACTGATTATGACCTATAAAGGAAGTAAGCTAGTTCAAGAAGCTAAAGCAAACATTCTGGTCAAGAAATATGAACTGTTCAAAATGGAGGAAGATGAAACATTGAAACTATGTTTTCCAGATTCCAGACTCTAGTATCAGGATTAAGGGTACTAGATAAGGGTTACACTACTGCTGGTCATGTAAGGAAAATACTTAGAAGTCTGACAGTCAAGTGGAGACCAAAGATCACTACTATTCAGGAAGCTAAAGATCTGAATACTCTAAAGTTGGAAAAATTGATCAGCTCCCTCAGATCACATGAAATTGAGTTGGAAGAAGATGAACCCAAGAAGAACAACAAAACTCTAGCCCTAAAATCCAAGCAGAAGAAGGCTCTAAAAGCAACATCAGCATCAGAAGATAGTGATTCAGACGATCAAAGTCTAATCCCAGAGGAAGAAGAGATTGCTTTCTTATCCAGAAAGTTCAGAAAGATGTGGCACAACAAAAGGAAGAAATTTTCCCAGACATATTCCAAGGAGTCCAACAAAGGAAGTGATAATACACATGACAAGAAATGTATCATCTGCTACGGATGCAATGAATCTGCACATATCAAGTCAGAATGTCCAAATATGGAGAAAGGGAAGCACTAAAGGAAAGATTCCAGAACCAAGAAGAAAAGAATGATGGCTACATCTGATGATTCTGATGAATCCTCTAAAGATGAAGAAAAAGATTTGGCTATGATGGCTCACACCAACTCTCTCTCTGGATCCAACACAGAATCTGATTCTGGAAGAGAATCAGAAGATGATGAAATTGAGGTATATTCTGAATTCACTCGATCTGATTTGATTACTGCTCTGAATGACTTTTTAAACAGCAATTACAAATTGTCTTTAAAACTGAAAATTCTTAAGAAAGAAAATACAAATCTAACAGAAGAAGTTAATGTTTTAAAGAATCAAATTGCAGATTTAAAACAGAAAGTTTCATTCTTGAAACTGATATTGCAGAATTGAAAACAGAGAATGTATGTTTGAAAAACAGTTTTGCTAAACTTAAAGTTGACAGTCTAACTCTGAAAAATAACCATAATTCAACATCAATTGAAAATACCACATGTAATTCTAATATGCATGAACAAGTTTTTTAAGAATTTCTTGCTAATGGTATGGAAAGAAGCAAATATGCTTCTATGATTTATGGAGTCAGTAGGAATGGAATTAGAGGTATAGGATTTGAAGAAACTAGAAATGAACCTAAGCTTAGTTAGATTTGATTCAGATTCGTTGAAGATTTGATACAAAATTCGGAGAAGACTTGATGGAAATTGGAAGGAGATCTGATCAAAGTCTGATGAAGATTTAATTTCAATTTGAAGAAGATTTGGTTCAAAATTAAAAAGAAACAGAATTGGGTTGAAGAATTTTCAAAAGAAATCTGGGCAAGATACAATTCAAAATTAAACGTGGACCAAGTAAATCTATGTGTCCAAATACTTATGCTCTTATTATCCGCTGCTGCCGAATGTGATTGCATTGTCCCCAAGTAATTTATATCAACGTTCATCAAATCAGCAAAAAGTTTTCAACTTTGGCAAACACAATTCAACCCCCTTATAGTGTTTTCACCTTCAAGGGCACCTTACTTTGATGGAATAGAATACTACTTCTAGAAAAATAAGATGCAACTGTTTCTGAAATCACAAGATACATGAATGTGGCGTATAACAATTGATGGTGATTACATCCTAAGAGTAAATCACGATGATCCAACATTAGCTAAACAAAGGGAAGCTGACTGGACAACCGAAGATAAAACTAAGGTACTCCTAAAATCTAAAGCTCATTTATTTTTATGTTATGCCTTAAGCAGGGAAGAAAGTGAAAGAGTTGTTGAATGCAACACTGCTAAAGAAGTATGAGACATATTACAAACCCATCATGAGGGAACAAGCCATGTAAAAGAAACCAAAATTGACATAGGCATAAGAAAGTTTGAACTCCTTGAGATGAATGAAGGAGAAACCATTGATGAGATGTACTCGAGGGTACAACCATTGTAAATGAAATGCGCTCTTTAGGGAAAGCATACTCGGTAAAAGATAGAGTTAGAAAGATCATGAGATGTCTTCCATCAATATGGAGACCAATGGTGGCAGCTATAAGCCAAGCCAAAAATCTAGACGTACTCGGACTACAAGAACTGATTGGAACTTTACGAGCACAAGAAGTGCTACTACAAGAAGACATACCAATCAAAAAGGGCAAACCTTGAAAGCATCTCAAGAAAGTCCACCATCACAAATAGATGAGGATTTAGAAGAAATTGAAGACACTGATGAAGAAGTATTTCTTCTCACCAGAATGATCCAAATAATGACGAGAAGAAGAGACCATATAAAAAAGGGATTCCCAAGTAAAAAGGAAAGTCCCAAAACAGAAGATGATATAGGTCAAGTCACGTGCTTTGGATGTAACAAACTAGGACATTACAAAGCCGAATGTCCATCTAATAAAAACACACCAAAAAGATTTCCATTCAAGAAGAAATCAATGATAGCCACATGGGATGATTCAGAAGAATCAGACACAGAAGAAGAAGCCAACATATGCTTTATGGCAAACGCAAAAGAAGATGAGGTAACTAAATCTAATCATTGCTCTCTATGTGATCTAATGGGAAAGGAATTCGATAATTTACTAAATGATTCAAATTTTCATGTAAAAAAATGTAGCTCTTGAAAAGAATAATTTTATAAAGAAAAAAATAAAGATCAAGCTATGAATGATGAACATAAAAAGATCATTCAAAATCTGAAAGAATCTTAGTTTAAAAATTGTAAAACTGAAAGTCAAGAAAATCAAGAATGTTCTGCGACACAAAAGGAGAACGTTCTCCTTAAAACTGATGTTAAACTTCTTAAAAATTACTTGTCAAAATTCATCATAGCTACTAAAACTTTTCAAAAAATCATGGGATCTCAAGTAGGAATATTTGATGATGGGCTTGGTTTTGATAAAACTCAAAAATAAAAAATGTATGAACTTCTTTGTTCCTAAAAGTAAAGAAGATAAATGCAAAACAAAATGTTCATATTGAGATAAAATTGGACATCTAGAGTTTGCATGTTATTTTAAAAAGATAGATGAAAAAATTAAGAACAAAAGGATTTTAAAAAAAATGGAACGATCTGGAACAAAAACTGAATTTTCTCCAAACCTGAAAAAGGGAGAACATTCTCCAAGATATTTGAAATAAGGAGAACGTTCTAGAATGAAACTTTCTCTAGAGAATTTGACAAAAGGAGAACGTTATGGAATTTTACCAAAACCAGTTCAAACCCAGTTTTCTAAAACTTCTCAAATAACAATGTGTGCTTATTGTTCCAAAATTGGTCACTCTGAATCAATTTGCTATATTAAAAGGAAAGCAAATGTTAAAATTAACTCTTAAGGACCCAAGACCAAGTGGGTACCTAAAGTTAATGCAACACCTTATGCAGGTTAGATTTCAAAATGTCAAGAAAAAGCCATGGTTCTTGGACAATGGCTGCTCAAGACTTATGACATAAGATAAAAATTGCTTCATGTCATTTGTCAAGAAGGATAGAGGTTCCGTAACCTTTGGAAACCACAATCAAGCTCAAATCAAAGGTAAATGAACTATTGGTAAGAAAAATTCAGCTTAAATAACTTATGTTCAATATGTAGAAGGTTTGAAACATAATCTTTTAAGTATAAGTCAATTATGTGACCATGGCTTTGAGGTTATTTTCAAACCCAACTTATGTGACGTCAGAAAAACTAAATCTTGTCAAATCCTCTTTTTTGGAACCAGAAAGAAAAATCTATATGTTTTATATCTTGAAGAATTACCTAATGAATCTTGCTTCATGTCCATAAATAAAGACAAATAGGTTTGGCACAAGCGAACATGACACATCAGTATGAAAAGAATTTCAAAGATTTCAAAATTACAACTTGTTAGAAGATTGCCAAAAATAAATTTTGATAAAGATAGAATATGTGAAGCATGTGCTAAAGGAAAACAAGTTAAAAGCAGTTTTCATCCAAAAGATTTTATTTTCAAAAACAGAATCCTTGAGCTACTTCACATAGATCTTTTTGGTTATATTAAAACAACAAGTTTAGGAGGAATGAAGTATGGTTTTGTTATTGTTGATGACTTTTCACGATACACTTGGGTTCTATTTTTGAAACAAAAAGATGATGCATTTGATGCATTAAAAAACTTTTGCAAAAAAATACAAAATGAAAAAGATGCCAACATCATTTCTATAAGAAGTGATCATGGAGGAGAATTCATAAATTCCTCTTTTAAAACCTTCTTTGATGAACTTGGCATTTCCCATAATTTATCTTGTGCGAGAACTCCTCAAAAAAATGGAGTTGTTGAAAGAAAAAATAGAACCTTACAAGAAATGGCAAGAACAATCTTGGAAGAGTCTAATGTTGAAAAATATTTTGGGCTGAAGCTATCAATACTTCATGCCACATTCTAAACCGTGTATCAATAAGAAAGATTATCAACAAAACACCATATGAAATATGGAAAAATAGAAAGCCAAACATCTCATATTCTCATATTTTTGGATGTTATTGTTACATTTTACACAACAAATAAAACCTTGGAAAGTTTGATGCAAAATCAGACAAAGCTATATTCTTGGGTTACTCAACCGATTCTAAAGGATATAGTGTTTTCAATCTAAAAACTAAAATTGTTGAAATCAGCATGCGTATATTATTTGATGAATTTGATGATCTTGATATGAGTAAACTACATGATGAAGAAGAAGAACATTATGGGCAGCAGCAACAGAATGTTCCCTAGGAAACCCAAATTGATAAACAATCTCCGTTTCATTCTCCTCCTAAAAGCTGGAGAACGATTAGTAATCGTCCTCAACATCAAATCATTGGAGATACAACTGATGGAATTAGAACAAGAATGTCATTCAAGGATGATGTCAACTACAACATGGCAATGATCTCCCAAATCGAACCAAAATCAATCAAAGAAGCCATAGTTGATCAAATCTTGGATATATGCGATGAAAAAAGAACTTCTTCAGTTTGAAAAGAATGAAGTATGGGATCTTTGTTGGAACCAAGTTGGTTCTAAGTACTTAGGATTTTGATGTTTACAAAAGCACTCAATGTAATCTTATTTTGTACCTTGAATTATTAAATTAAATGCCACCAGAAACTGAAGTAATTAGAAGCAGAATATCAAAGGATTCCAGAAAATGAATTCTGGAATTACCAGAAGATATCTTTGCTGGCCCAGATCAGAAGGAAGCAATGTCAGAAGAAGACCTTGACCATACCAGAGGAAAGCCTGCCAGAGGGAGAGTTATTCCAGACCAAAAGGAATCAAATGTCAAATTTATTCCAGAAGTTATTCTGACCAGAAGATGGCCTGGCAGTGAAAAATTAAACAGCCCAGACTTGTTCCAGACTCAACCAGAAGATAAGTTAATGAGTCCAGAACAAGAGAATCAATCCAGAATTGACCCAGACAATAAGATAACATGATTCAGGGCATGAAACTAAGTCCATAGCAGAAGAAATGAATTCCATAATTGATCCAGACCTAATCTAAAATCAAAGGTAAAATGCCCAGACTGAAATATTACTTGTCCAGAATTAATTTCAATTTAATCCAGACCAAGTCCAGAATTGGTCCAGATAAGAGGGAAGATTTCAAGATCAGTGGTTCAGAATTAATTATTTGGTCCAGTAATGGTCCAGATCAGAAGATCAGACCATGGCCTAGTGTTGGCCGAAATCAGAAGGACAGGATGTGTGGTCCAGCAATGGTCGAGTTCATAGGATTATAGCATATCAGGTGGGAGTCTAGGATGGCCGAAATCAGAAGATCAGAGGGTTAGGAAGTGTGGTCCAGGGATGGCCGAATTCAGAGGATCACATCTATCAATTTATTTGGTCCAGATGTGGACAAGCGCATTAAGATCCAATGGTCCAGATTTGATCATGAGGATTAACGATGGAGATTTCAATTTATTTTGATCAAAGTATTAAAAAGATTTATTACAAAAATAAAGTGAAGTATTGTGGAATTCATGAGCTCTGGCGGGCAGCAATGAAAGGATTTGATTGGCCAGTTAGTTTTTAAAAGAAATCAAAGGCTTAAAAAGATATGTTTTTTATTTTAAATAAAGCCCTATTGGTCAAGTTATTTTAGCAAGAGAATCCAGCAAGATTCAGCTCGAATTTAAGCATTGGAAGAGGCCCTAATCTGCATCTATAAAAAGAGGCTCAAGGCAGAATACTCATCATCGAAAATCACAAAAGAGTCATACACTTCCAAAGCAAACATTCAAGTTTTCAGAGAGGTCAATTGTGTGTTCTAGCTTTCAAGAAGCAAGTACTCGTGTTATTTTCTTTCCACTGTGTCAAATCTAAGTTGTTGAAGTAGAGTCTGCAATATGAGGGAGTCAGTAGGGGTAGCAGGTTACTTGGGAATTAGATTCATAGTGTTGTCATTTCTTCTACAATCTGGGATTTTCAGATTGGCTGAAGACAGGAGCTGCATTCCTCAAAGAAGTCTAGGATTGTTAGACTGTTTGAGAAGACTGACTTGGAGGGTCAGTATAAAGGTTGTAATTCATGGTTTGAATTAGTGAAATCCTTCAAGGTGAAGGGACTGGTAGTAGCCTCGTTAATGGTGAACCAGTATAAAAACTGTGAGTTTTATTTTTACTTTTTATCCGCTGCTAACTCTGTTTTTAATTATACATCAAGTTTTGTTTTAAAAGTATAAAATTAGGAAAAGTATTCAAGTTAAGTCGAACACAATTCAACCCCCCTTCTCGTGTTTGCACCTTCAATCTTGTTCGAGATCCACATAATCCAACCATCATTGGAACAAGATGAGTATTCAAAAAGAAGCTAGATGAAGAAGGTAAGGTTGGAAGAAACAAAGGAAGGTTCGTTGCTCAAGGTTACAATCACCAAGAAGGTATATACTATGATGAAACTTTTGCCCCAATCGCAAGGTTAGAAGCCATACGAATTTTTCTTGCATATGCATCTCATAAACTTAACAAACCTTTTCAAATGTATGTTAAAAGTGCATTCTTAAATGGTTTCTTAAATGAACAAGTTTATGTGCGTCAACCTCCCGGTTTTGAAGATCAATCAAAACCAAATCATGTTTTCAAACATACCAAAGCTCTATATGGTTTAAAAAAAGTACCAAGAGCTTTCTATGAAAGATTAAGTTCCTTTTTAATCAAAAATGGATTTTCTAGAGGAAAAATCGACACTACACTGTTCAAGAAAACTGATAAAAATGATTTACTTATAGTTCAAGTGTATGTCGCTGATATTATCTTTGGCTCAACTAATGAGAAAATGTGTGATGCCTTTTCAAAACTCATGCAAAGTGAATTTGAAATGAGCATGATGGGAGAATTAAGGTCTTTTATTGGCTTGCAAATTAAGCAACAGGAAGATGGCATTTTCCTTTGTCAAGAAAAATATATAAAAGATCTCTTAACAAAATATAAAATGAATGAAGCCAAAATTATGACTACTCCCATACATCCATCTTCTTCATTAGACAAAGATGAAAATGGTAAATATATTTCCGAAAAAAAAATAGAGGCATGATAAGATCTTTGCTTTATTTAACTGCCAGTAAACCTAACATTATGTTTGCAGTAGGATTATGTGCTAGATTTCAATGCGTACCTGCAAAATCTCATTTAATAGTTGTAAAAAGAATCTTTAGATATCTCGTTGGTACTACTGATCTTGGCCTTTGGTATAGAAAATGTTGTCATTTTGATCTTGTATCTTACTGCGAAGCTAATTATGCGAGAGATAAAATTGAACAAAAATGTTGGAACCATGTTTGTTCTTACAATTAAAGATTTGATGTTCACAAAAGTATTTTATGAAAATAACATAATTGACTTCGAAGAAGAATGCAAAAATCAGAGGATGAAGTCGCCAGAGGATACCACTAGAGGATGATGTCGCCAGAAGATACCTCCAGAACCAAAAATTAGAGAATGAAGTCACCAGAGGATACCACCAAAAGATGACGTCACCAGAGGATGAGGTCACCAGAAGATACCACCAAAAGATGTCATCATAAGATAATAGAGGATCCCATCAGAAGCAAAAATCATAGGATGTCATCTAAGGCAAAAATTAGAGGATTTCATAAGAGGCAATAATCATATGACATCAACAGAGGATATCATTCATGGTCCAGATCAGAAGCAAACATGGTCAAGAAGAAGACATGGTCTAGATCAGAAGCAAAAATGATCTAGAATAGAAGGAAACATGGTCTAGATCAGAAGACATGGTCCAGACTTGCGCCAGATCAGAAAAATGCACGATCTAGATTTAAAACGTGATTCCGATTCGTAGTAGACTTGATTCAAATTCGAAGAAGACTTGACTGAAATTTGGAAGAGATCTCGTCAAAGTTTTAAGAAGATTTGATTCAAAAATCAAAGAAGACCTGATGGAAAATTGAAGTAGATCTAATCAAAGGTTAAAGAAGTTTTGGTTTGAAATTATAAAGAAACAGAATTGGGCTGAAGAGTTTTCAAAAGAAATCCGAGCAAGATACAAATCAAAATTAGGCATGGACAAAGCTCATATCTCATCTATAAAAGGAGGCTTCAGGCCATAAAAGAAGGCATCGAAAATAACAAGAACTCAAGCTTCAAATTCAAAGTCACCTGAGAGTTCAAAAGAGAGAAACACTAGTGTGCAAGAGAAATATTTTCTAAGTGTTTTTTCGAGAGTGAGAGTCATTGTAATAATCAAATTTCCAGAATCAACTACTCAAGAGAGTCATTGCAGCAATCAGCTTTCCATAAGCAACATTGCAAAGTTCCAAACCCTTGTAATCAAACCCGATAGTGGTGTAAGTTCCTTCTTCAATTTGGGGTTGTTAGATTGTTAGTAGAAGACTTGGCTTGTAGGGTCAAGGTGGTGTAAGTTCCTTCTTCAACATGGGGTTGTCAGATTGATAGGAGAAGACTTGGCTTGTACGGACAAGGTGTTGATTGTTCCTCAAAAGTCTGGGGTTGTCAGGCTGTTTGGGAAGACTAGCTTGGAGTGTCAGGTGTTGTGTAATTCAAAGCGTTTGTGTTCAAATAATGGGATTCGATGGATCCAAGTTAATGGTGAACAAGGATAAATCTTTGAGATCAAATGCTTATGCTGTTATCATCCACTGTTGAGTCTGATTGTTCTATCTCCAAGTAATTTACATCAACATTCATCAAAACACCAAAAAGAATTCAATTTTAAAAAACACAATTCAACCCCCCTTTCTCTTGTTTGCACCTTCAATTGGCATCAGAGCTCGATATCAAGGCTGAGCACTTTACAATGTTTGAGAATAGATCCAGGGGTTCAACATGTCTGGTTCAACATTAATAGACCACCTCTGTTTGAAGGGGAACGTTTTGAGTATTGGAAAGATAGGATTAGGAGTTTCTTTATTTCACAAGATCTTGAACTTTGGGACTTGGTGGAAGATGGCTATACACCTCCAGAGGATGCTGATGGTGTTGAAATTCCCAGAAAGGATGTGGATGCTGACCAGAAGAAGATGTACAAGATGCATCAGAAATCCAAAACGTTCATGATAAATGCAATCACATTCAAGGAATTCGACAAGTGCACCAACAAAGAGACAACAAAGAGTATCTATGATAGTCTGACTCTGACTTATAAAGGAAGCAAGAAAGTTGAAGAAGCAAAGGCCAACATCCTAGTAAAAAAGTACGAGCTGTTCAAAATGGAATAAAATGAAGACATTGAAGCAATGTTTTCTAGATTCCAGACTCTGGTTTTAGGATTAAAGGTACTCATGAATCAGCTCCCTCAAATCACATGAAATTGAGCTTGAAGAAGATGAGCCCAATAAGAAGAAAAAAACCCTAGCCTTGAAATCCAATAGATGGAAGGATGAACATGACATGAAGAGTATCATCTGCTATGGATGCAATGAACCTGGGCACATCATGTCACAATGTACAAACCTGGAGAAAGGAAAACACCAGAAGAAAGATTCCAGACCCAAGAAGAAGAATTTGATGGCTACATAGGATGATTCTGATGAATCTTCTGATGATGAAGAAGCAGAATTGGCTATGATGGCTCACATCAACTCTGCCTCTGGATCCAACATAGAATCTGACTCTATAAGTGAATCAGAAGATGAAGATGCAGAATTGGATATGAAGGCTCACACTTATTCTGCCTTTGGATCCAACACAGATGCTCACTCTAGAGGTGAATCAGAAGATGGAGAAGCAGAATTGGCTTTGATGGCTCACACCAACACTGCCTCTGGATCCAACACAGATTCTGATTCTGGAAGTGAATCATTAGATGAAGAAAAAGTGGTTTTTTCTAAATTCACCCGATCTGATTTAATTATTGCAATGAATGATATTTTAAATAATAACAAATTGTCTTTAAACTGAAAAGACTTAGGGAAGAAACTAAAATTTTAACCAAAGAAATCAATGTTTTAAAAAATCAAAATGCAGAATGTAAAAAAGAAAACGCAACTCTTAAAACAGATATTGCCGAGCTTAAGCCTGAAAAACTAACCCTAAAAAGTAACCTTTGTTCAACATCAAGTGAAAATATTGTATGTAATTCTGATATGCATGAACAAGTATTACAAGAATTTACTGTTAATGGTATGGAAAGAAGCAAATATGCTTCTATGATTTATGGAGTTAGTAACAATGGTAAAAGAGGTATAGGATTTGAAGAACCTGTAACTGAAACTAAACCTGTTTCTTCTGATGTTTTGTGTACTGTTTGCCTTAAGAAAGGTCACTACAAACTATCTTGTCCCATGATAAATACAAGGAAAGACAAGATAAATACAACTAGATTTGGGTACCAAGAAACCTTAGAATCCTTTCAAGACTAACAAACTTGTACCCAACTAGATTTGGGTATCAAAAGATAAAATTGTTAATGTTGCAGACGTTCTCAACAACCAAATTGAAACACCAGTCATGGTGCCTGGTCAATGGATGCTGGCAATATATGAAGGGAAAAAGGTCTATGTTCCAACACTTACCAAACAAAAGCAAATTGACTCTAGTGGAAGAAGAACTAGTCAACACAATACCTATCAGAACCAGAACCATATGAAGATAAGTCAAAAGGAAGATGTGGATGGAAGTACAAGTCATCGCATCCTGAAACTCTAATCATTTGAAGTACAAGTGATCCTTTAAGGACAAGATGATCACTTAAAAATACCAGTCTATTTGGGTTACTCTCGTCTATTGAGTCATCCTATATTGATGAGGCATTAGCATAAGATGGATGGATTCTTGCAATGCAAGAAGAGTTAAATGAATTTGAGAGGAATGATGTTTGGGGTCTAGTACAAGGACCAGAAAAGAACATTATTGGAACCAAGTGGGTTTTCAGAAACAAACTAAATGAAAAAGGCGAAGTGGTCATAAACAAGGCACGACTTGATGGACAAGGCTACAGTCAACAGGAAGGTATTAACTACACTGTGACATTTGCTCTAGTGGCCAAGTTAGAAGCTATTCGTATCCTACTTTCCTTTGCTGCAAATAATAACATTGGACTATTTCAAATGGATGTTAAAAGTGCTTTTCTAAATGGTTATATAAGTGAAGAAGTCTATGTTAAACAACCCCCATGTTTTGAAAGTTATGAATTTCCAAATCATATTTTTAAACTTAAAAAATCTTTGTATGGTTTAAAACAAGCAGCTAGGGCATGGTATGATAGACTTAGTAACTTCTTGCTTAAAAATAACTCTGAAAGAGGACAAGGAGACAATACACTCTTTAGAAAATCAATAGAAGTTGATATTCTTATTATTCAAGTTTATGTTGATGATATTATCTTTGGATCTACTAATGGCACTATTTGCCATGAATTTTCTAAATTGATGTAGCATGAATTTCAAATGAGCATGATGGGAGAACTTAAGTTCTTCCTAGGGATACAAATTCAACAAAGTCAAAAAGGTATATACATTCATTAAACGAAATATACAAAAAGAGCTTCTTAAGAAGTTTTAGATGAGTGATTGCAAACCTATGGCTACATCAATGCACCCTACTTGCTCACATGGAAAGGATGATTCAGGATACTGTGACTCTGACTATGCTAGAGATAAACTCGAAAGAAAGAACACAAGTGGAAACTGCACCTTCTTGGGAGACAACCTAATATCCCTGTCAAGCAAGAGACAAAGCACAATTGCCATGTCAACAACAGAGGCTGAATACATTTCACCAGCCGGATGCAGTTCTCAACTCATTTGGATGAAACATCAGCAGGAAGACTACAAAATTATGGAAACCAACATTCACTCATACTGTGACAAAACTTCAGCCATCAATCTAACCAAAAACCCTATACTCCATTGCAGAGCCAAACACAAAGATATCAAACATCACTTCATCAGAGACTTCCTTCAGAAAGGGGTACTCAATATTCAGTTTGTAGACACTGATCACCAGTGGGCTGACATATTCACCAAACCACTACATGAAGATAGGTTTAGGGTCTAGTACAAGGACCAGAAAAGAACATTATTGGAACCAAGTGGGTTTTCAGAAACAAAGTAAATGAAAAAGGCGAAGTGGTCATAAACAAGGCACGACTTGATGGACAAGGCTACAGTCAACAAGAAGGTATTAACTACACTGTGACATTTGCTCCAGTGGCCAAGTTAGAAGCTATTCGTATCCTACTTTCCTTTGCTGCAAATAATAACATTGGACTATTTCAAATGGATGTTAAAAGTGCTTTTCTAAATGGTTATATAAGCGAAGAAGTCTATGTTAAACAACCCCCATGTTTTGAAAGTTATGAATTTCCAAATCATATTTTTAAACTTAAAAAATCTTTGTATGGTTTAAAACAAGCAGCTAGGGCATGGTATGATAGACTTAGTAACTTCTTGCTTAAAAATAACTCTGAAAGAGGACAAGGAGACAATACACTCTTTAGAAAATCAATAGAAGTTGATATTCTTATTATTCAAGTTTATGTTGATGATATTATCTTTGGATCTACTAATGGCACTATTTGCCATGAATTTTCTAAATTGATGTAGCATGAATTTCAAATGAGCATGATGGGAGAACTTAAGTTCTTCCTAGGGATACAAATTCAACAAAGTCAAAAAGGTATATACATTCATTAAACGAAATATACAAAAAGAGCTTCTTAAGAAGTTTTAGATGAGTGATTGCAAACCTATGGCTACACCAATGCACCCTACCTGCTCACATGGAAAGGATGATTCAGGATACTGTGACTCTGACTATGCTAGAGATAAACTCAAAAGAAAGAACAAAAGTGGAAACTGCACCTTCTTGGGAGACAACCTAATATCCCTGTCAAGCAAGAGACAAAGCACAATTGCCATGTCAACAACAGAGGCTGAATACATTTCACCAGCCGGATGCAGTTCTCAACTCATTTGGATGAAACATCAGCAGGAAGACTACAAAATTATGGAAACCAACATTCACTCATACTGTGACAAAACTTCAGCCATCAATCTAACCAAAAACCCTATACTCCATTGTAGAGCCAAACACAAAGATATCAAACATCACTTCATCAGAGACTTCCTTCAGAAAGGGGTACTCAATATTCAGTTTGTAGACACTGATCACCAGTGGGCTGACATATTCACCAAACCACTACTTGAAGATAGGTTTGACTTCATCAAGAAAAACCTTAACCTTACCTTCATCCCTGACAAATAGCATAGTTAGTTTTTTGTTATATTTATTTTATTGTAGTATCATATTCATGTTACTAAAAAAATAGAGGATCTCCTTCATTCCTTTTTGTTTGATGACAAAAGGGTGATAAGATATATTTGATAAAGAGTAGAAAATCTGGGGCATTAGACCTAGTGGGAGAAAAATATAAAATGGAGCTTAGTCTTAGGGGAAGTCAAAGAAAGAAAAATGGAGCTTAGTCTTAGGGGGAGTCAAAGAAAGAAAAATTGTTATAAAAAATACAATTGACTTCGAAGTACAATACAAAAATCAGAGGATGACGTCACCAGAGGATACCACCAGAGGATGACGTCACCAGAGGATACTGAAGGTGTAAACACGAGAAGGGGGGTTGAATTGTGTTTGTAATACTTGAATTCTTTTTCTATTTTTTATTATTTAAAATCTGATATTTAAGCAAGCACAATTAGTAGCAGATAAATTAAAAAAATTAACGCAAAGATTTATTCTGGTTCACCATTAACTAGGCTACATCGAGTCCCTTCACCTTGAAGGATTTTTCCACTAATTGAAAACCTCTGAATTACAACAACACTACTGACCCTCCAAGTCAGTCTTCCCAAATAGTCTAACAATCCTAGACTTTGGAGGAACACAGCACCTTGACTTCACAAGTTAGGTCTTCTCCTACCAATTTGACAACCCCAGATTGCAGAAGGGATTTCAACACCTTGAATCTAATTGCTAAGTCCCTTGCTACTTCTTCATACTCTTTAGATTGTAGACTCTACTTCAACAATATAGATCTGACACAAGGAATGAAAAACAAGAGTACTTGCTTTTGGAAAGCTGATACTCACAATTAACCTCACCGAAAACTCGAGTGCTTGCCTCTGGAAGTTTATGACTCTTTTACTGATTTTCGATAACAAAGTCTTTTGCCTTGAGCCTCCTTTTATAGAAGAAAATAAGGGTTTCTTCCATGATCAAATTTGAGCTGTATCTGTCCAGATTCTCAAATTTGAGCTGTTCTCCAAAAATAACCTGGCCAATCGGGTTTCACTTAAATAAAAAATCGTATCTTTTTAGCTTCAGATTTGTTTTGAAAATAACTTTGGCTAATGTTGTTTCTTTTAATTTCAAACCATATCTTTTTAAGCTTCATATTGCATTCGAATTTCTTCAAGTCTTCAGTAATTTTTGAATCAAATCCCCTTAATACTTTGATCAAATTTCTATCAAAATTGAAACAAGTCTTCTTCAAATTTTAATCAAGTCCTCACTGATTTGCATCATGATTAAAATTCTGGACCGTATGATCTTCTGATCTCGACCAACTCTGGACTTATGTAATCCGATCTGCCCCAATTCTGTGATCCTCTGATCTCGACAACCACTGGAACATATGATCTGATCTGAACTATTTGATGATCTTCTGATCTCGGCCAACACTAGGCCATGATACTTAAATCTGGACCATTTTGCCTCTGATCTGGACCAAGTATGCACTGAGTCTGGATTGAATTTGAATTAAATCGGGACTTTTAATCTAGACCATTGATCTTTTAATCTAGACATTTATCTTCTGATCTAGATCAAATCTGGACTTATGATATTTTAATCTGGACCATTGATCTTTTAATCTGGACATTAATCCTCTGATCTGGACTGAGTTTTGTGTTCTGGACCATGCAATCTTCTGGTCTGGACCAACTCTGGACCAAGTCATTTATTCTGGACCAGTTATCTTTTGCTTTGGACCAAGTCTGGATTAAGTCTGGACTGATTCTTATATTCACGACCAAGCTATCTTCTGGTCAGGATTAAGTCTGGACCAAGTCTGACTTATGTTTCCTTCTAGTCTGGACCAAGTCTCCTTCTGATAAGCTTTCTTCTGGTCTGGACCAGGTCTCCTTCTGGACTCTGCTTCCTTCTGATCTGGCCCAAGAAAGATATCCTCTAATGATGTTATTTGTCCTTTGGTGTTTTGCCTTTGATGACATCCTCTGATATCCTCTGGAGGTGTATCCTCTGGTGCCTTCAAGATGCATCCTCTGGTACCCTCAGGATGTTTCCTCTGGCCAAACCTTTTGGTGACATTTCTATCCTCTGGTTGCGTCTTCTTGATGTATCCTCTGGTAGTGTCATCCTCTGATTTTGCACAACTTCTGATTTGTTTTTCTAAGTCAAAATATAATTTACACAAAATACTTTTGTTAAAATCAAAACTTTGATTGATCGAACCAACTTGGTTCCAACAATCTCCCCCTTTTTGATGATGACAAAACTTTTGTATCTTTGATAACTATTCTTCTTTCTTTTGACTTTGACTCCCCCTAGGACTAAGCTTTATTTTAACTTTTCCTCCCCCTAAGTCTAATGCCCCTGATTCTCTATCAAATACATCTTCTCCCCCTTTGTCATCAGACAAAAACGATTGAAGGAAGAAAGGAAATCTCTGAAAATTTTTTTTTTCATCTTCTGACCGTTTTTTTTTTCATCTTCTAACCTTTTTTTTTATCTTCTAAGCTTTTTTTTTACTTGTGACCTTTTTTTTACAGAATAACAAAAAATAAAAATTAAAAAAATACTCCTCTAAAAAGACTACTTGATCTAGTCATATATAGAGATTATGTTGAGATGCTTCTTGATGATTTCAAATCGATCTTCAGGCAATGGTTTGGTGAAGATATTAGCCCATTGATGATCGGTGTCTACAAACTGGATGCTTATTGTTCCCTTTTGAACATGGTCTCTGATAAAGTGCTTGGCTCTAGAGTGTAGGATAGGGTTCTTGGTTAGGTTTATGGCTGAAGTATTGTCACAGAACAAAAGGATGTTGGTTTCAAAGATGTTGTAGTCTTCCAACTGATGTTTCATCTAGATTAACTGTTAACTGCATCCTGCTGCTGATATGTATTCAGCTTCTGCTGTTGACATGGCAATGGTGCTTTGTCTCTTGCTTGACCAAGAAATCAGATTATCACTTAGAAATGTACAGTTGCCACTTGTGCTTTTTCTCTCTAATTTGTCTCCAGCATAATCAGAATCACGAAAACCACTTAGTTTGTAAGATGGGGTTTTCTTGTAGAGCAAGGTAAGATGTGTGGTTCCATTAAGGTATCTAAGGATTCTTTTGACAACAGTTAAGTGGGATTGCCTAGGGCAGCTTGAAAATGAGCACAGACACAAACACTAAACAAAATGTCAAGTCTAGAAGCAGTTAGGTAAAGAAAGGATCCAATCAAACCTCTGTATGTTTTCTGGTCTACCTTTTGGCTGGATTCATCTTTCTCAAGTGAGCAGGTTGGGTGCATGGGGGTGGCCATAGACTTACATTCACTCATTTTGAACTTTTTAAGAAGTTCTTTAGTGTATTTAGATTGGTGAATGAGTATACCTGATTTATCTTGATGAATCTGAATTCCCAAGAAGAACTTAAATTCTACCATCCTGCTCATTTGGAACTCTTTCTGCATTAGGTCAGAAAACTCTTTGCACAAAGTGCCATTAGTTGATCCAAATATGATATCATCAACATAAACTTGGATAATCCGAATATCATTTTTAATGGATTTCCTAAATAGTGTATTATCATTCTGGCCTCTAATAAATTCATTCTTAAGTAGAAAGTTACTAAGTCTGTCATACCATGCCCTTGGTGCTTGTTTTAAACCATATAAAGATTTCTTAAGTTTAAAAACATGGTATGGAAAATCAGAATTTTCAAATCCAGGGGGCTGTTTGACATAGACTTCCTCACTTATGTAGCCATTTAAGAATGCACTTGTAACATCCATTTGATACAACATTATATCATGATTAGCAGCAAATGATAAGAGAATTCTAATTGCTTCTAACCTGGCCACTGGAGCAAAAGTCTCAGTGTAGTCTATACCTTCCTGTTGACTATATCCTTGAGCTACAAGTCTGGTTTTGTTCCTTACCACTTCACCCTTTTCATTTAGTTTATTTCTGAACACCCACTTTGTTCCAATAATGTTTTTGTTTGGTCTGGGTACCAGATCCCAAACATCATTCCTTTGGAATTCATTCAGCTCTTCTTGCATTGCAAGTATCCAACCTTCGTCTGTCAAAGCCTCATCAACATTGCTTGATTCGCATCAACTTCTGGTTTTGAAAGATCTGTAACAGCTTCTGATTCTGGAAGATCTGTAACAGCTTCTGATTCTGATAGATCAGCTTCTGGTGAATATGTAACAGCTTCAGATTCTGGTAAATATCCAGATTTCTCTTCTGACTTATCTTGGCTATTTCTGACTTGATCAGATTTATCTTTTGAAGATTTGTCATGTGTTGCTGACTTGCTTGTATCCTTTACCTTTCCAGGTACTTCTGTTTCTTGTGCTTCTGATCCCTTTGGTTCTGGTGAAAATGCACTATTTTTATCTTGCTTTGATTTGTCAAGATCAAGCAGTTTGTCATATTACATAATGCAAATCAAATAATTTAAAATTTAACTCAATACAACCAAACCATTAATTCTGCTTCTGGTGATTTCTGCTGAAGTATTCAATTCGTGTGAATCACCTGGTTCTTCTGACAGTTTGAAAACCTGCAAAATACTTATCTAGCTTTGATTTGTTAAGATCAAGCTTCTTGTTATCATAGTAAACATAAATATCAAATAATAATAGTATTTACAGCAAGATGTAACCTCTATGTCAATAGTTTCAGTTTTACTCTGAAAATCCTCTTGCTTCTGATTTTCAGATTCCCAATCTGTATGTTCTGTCATTACATGGTTTGGATGAGGGGATTTGAATTCCCTTCCAGATTTGTAGTGTTGATGAATCTTACTGGAGTGTTTGAAGAACTCTCCTGATTCTGATTCCTTTCTTTCTGCTTTGGCTGATACACCATGTGCCTCTGGTGATTCTGGAACTTATGGTGATTCTGGTAATCATACTGATTCTGATAATTAAAGTAATTCTAATGATCATAGCTCAAACTTTGATACTGATACCTGTTCAGGTTCTGGTACTGACTTTGATTCTGGTTCCAGTTCATGTGCCTCAGATATTGGTTCTAGTTCTGATTCTGGTTCTAGTTCCTGTTCCTATGATACTGGTCCAGTTTCTGTGCTTCTGATACTGGTTCCAATTTTGATTCTGGTTCCAGTTCCTGTTCCTATGATACTGGTTCCAGTTTCTGTGCTTCTGATACTGGTTCCAGTTTTGGTTCTGATTCTGATTCTGGTTCTGGTTGAGTTGACCAGACCTTCTTCCATCAGAATTAGATTGCCTTTGTCTTGTTGTAGCATGAACATAAACCTTCTTCTGCTTGTGCATTGCCAACATCCATTGTCCAGGCACCATTGTTGGTGTCTCCTTCTGGTTGCTCAAAATATCTGGAACATAGACAATTTGATCTTTTGGTACCTAGAACTGATTGGGTCCAGGTTTGTTAGTCTTAACAGCTTTCTGATCTTGTTCAGATTTTACTAGTGGACAAGATAGTTCAGAGTGACCTTTCTTAGCACAAACAATGCATAAAACATCAGAATGAACAGCTTTACTTTCAGTACTTGTTTCTGTAAAACCAAGACCTCTCTTTCAAGAATTAATGTTTCCATAAATCATAGATGCATATTTACTTCTTTCAATTCCATTAGAAATAAAGTTTTGAAAAAATTGCTCATGCATATCAGATTCACAAACAGTTTTAGAAGTGGAACAAATATTACTTTTGAGAGTTTGGTTTTCAGACTTGAGTCTCCAACTTCAGTTTTAAAATCTTTGTTTTCAGTTGCATACTCAGAATTTCGATTCTTTAAAACTTGGACTTCGTTGGTTAGATTTTTCTTATCTTCCCTAAGAATTTTCAGTTTTAAGGACATCTTATTGTTTGCAATTAACAAGTCTTTTAAAGTCTCAATTAATTCAGATTTAGAGAGATCAGAAAATACCTCACTGTCTTCATCTTCTGATTCTGTTCCTGAGCTGTATCCAGAACTTGAGTTGGTATGAGCCATCAGAGACAGAATTGCTTCCTCTGATGTGCTTCCAGACTTGCCTGAATTATTGCTTCGATCATTCTTTCTGCCTGTTTTCCTTCCTGCAATCATGCCTTTATGAGGACAGGAAGCAGACCTGATGTGTGCCATCTTTGCTGTTTTCTGCCTCTTCTTCATCAGACGATTCTTCTTCTGATTCTGATACATCCCAGGCAGCCATCAAACCCTTCTTTCTGTATCTGGAACTCTTCTTGTGCTGTTTGCCTTTTTCCAGATTTGGACATTCTAACTTGATATGTCCAGGTTCATTGCATCCATAACAAACAATATTCTTCTTGTCAGATTCTTCCTTTCCTCTGTTGTTATGTTTCTTCTTGAACCTTCTTCTCTTCCTGTTTTCCCAGATCTTAACCATCTTTTTGGTTAAGTAAGCAATATCATCACAGTCACTATCACTATCCTCTGATTTTGATGCTGCCTTTGCAGCTTTCTTCTGTTTCGACTTCAGAGCCAGATTCTTCTTCTTCTTTGGTTCATCTTCTTCCGGTTCTATTTCATGAGACCTGAGTGAGCTAATCAGGTCTTCAAGTCTTACGTTATTCAGATCTTTGGCTTACTGAACTGCAGTAACCATTGGTCTCCACTATTTTGTTAAACTTCTTAGAATCTTCTTGACATGATCTGCGGTTGTGTAGCTTTTCTTCAAGACCTTCAGTCCAGATATCAGAGTATGGAATCTGCAGAACATTCCATCAATGTTTTCATCATCTTCCATCTTGAACATCTCATATTGTTTGACCAGTATGTTAGCCCTAGCTTCTTGAACCTGCTGGGTTCCTTCATAGGTCAGAACCAGACTGTCGAATATGCTCTTTGGTGTTTCTTTATCTGTGCATCTGTCAAATTCCTTGAATGTGATGGCATTGATCATGATGTTTCTAGACTTGTGATGAAGTTTGTGTAATCTGCTCTGATCTAGTTTCATATCATCCATGTCTAGTTTTTTAGTTGGATCTTCTGGATCAGTAGGTGCAGTGTATCCTTTGACTATCATCTTCCATAGTTCAAGATCTTCAGATATGAAAAAACTTCTCATTAGCTTATGCTTTTTCAATTTATTTTGCCTGCATCGGCTTCTGGTTCTAGTAAATTAGCTTCTGGTTATGGTAAATCAGCTTCTAGTAAACCTGTATCAGCTTCCTCTGGTTCTGGTAATCCAGCTTTAGCTTCATCTTGCTTTGACTTTTCATGTCAAGCTATTTGTCATATAACATAATACTAATCAAATAATTTAAAAAAAAAAAAATACAGCCAAACCATTAATTCTACTTCTGGTGGTTTCTGCTTGTTGTTGAAACCACTGGAATGTTGTTTCTGGTGAAGTGTTCAATTCTTGTGAATGACCTGGTTCCTTTAAATCTTTGAGAAAATGTAAAATACTTATCTAGCTTTGATTTTTAAGATCAAGCTTCTTGTTATCACAATAAACATAAATATCAAACAATAATAGTATTAACAGCAAGATGTAACCTCTATGTCAACAGTTTCAGTTTTACTTTAAAAATCCTCTTGCTTCTGATTTTCAGATTCCGAATCTGTATGTTATGTGATTAGATGGTTTGGATGAAGGGATTTGAATTCTCTTCCAGGTTTGTAGTCTTGATGAATTTGACTGCAGTGTTTGAAGAACTCTCCTAATTCTGATTCTTCTCTTTCTGCTAATATATCATGTTCCTCTAGTGATTCTGGAACTTATGGTGATTCTGGTATAATTCTTCTTCTTCTGGTAATACTGAAGCTGATGTGTGTGATTCTGCTGTTTGTGGATGAATCTCTGATTCTAATACTAGTTCGGGTTCTGGTTCTGATTCTGTGTGAATTGTACTGACCAGACCTTCTTTCATCAGACTCATTTTGCTTTTGTCTGTTGGAAACTGGAACATACACCTTTTTCTGTTTGTGCATTGCCAGCATCCATTGACCAGGCACCATGATTGGTGTTTCCTTCTGGTTGCTCAGAATATCTGCAACATAAACAATTTTGTTCTTTGGTACCCAAAACTGGTTGGGTCCAGGTTTGTTAGACTTAACAGGTCTCTTGTCTTTCCCAGATTTTATCATAGGACAAGACAATTTAGAACGACCCTTTTTAGCACAAATTATACACAGAACATTAGAATGAGCAGATTTAATTTCAGCAATAGATTCAGTAAAACCTATTCCTCTCTTACCATTGTTACTGATTCCATAAATCATGGAAGCATACTTACTTCTTTCCATGCAATAAAGTTTTGAAAAACTTGTTCATGCATATCAGATTCACAAACAGTATTGGAAGTAGAGCAAATATTACTTTTAAGAGTTAGATTTTCATAATTGAGTCTGGCAACTTCAGTTTTAAAATTAGTGTTTTCAGTTGCAAACTCAGCATTCTGATTCTTTAAAATCTGTACTTCTTTGGTTAGAATTTTCTTTTCTTCCCTAAGAGTTTTCAGTTTTAAAAACATCTTGTTGTTGACATTTAGAAAGTCTTTAAGAGCAGTAATTAATTCTAATTTAGTAAGATCAGGGAATACCTCTTTATTTTCATCTTCTGAATCAGTTCTAAAGTCTGTGTTGGATCCAGAACTTGAGTTGGTATGTGCCATCAAAGCCAATACTGCTTCCTCATACTTGCCGGAATGAATGATTTGTCCATTCTTCTTACCTTCTGCTTTTCTTCCAGAGCTAGTACCTTTATGGAGTCCAGAGGCAAACTTGATGTGAGCCATCATAGCTGTTTTTGCCTCTTCATCATCAGATGATTCCTCTTCTGAGTCAGATGCATCCCATGCTGCCATCAGACCCTTCTTCTGGAATCTTGAACCTTTCTTGTGATGCTTTCCTTTCTCCATGTTTGGACGTTCTGACTTGATATGTCCAGGTTGATTGCATTCATAACAGATGATGCTTTTCTTGTCAGCTTCTTCTTTCCTCTGTTGGAGTATTTGATATTTTTCCCGGGAGTTTTCTTCTTTATGTTTTGCCACATCTTTGCAATCTGCTTGGTTATGTAAGCAAGATCATCATCTTCGCAATCACTATCCTCTGATTCTGATACAACCTTTGTAGCTTTCTTTTGTTTTGACTTAAGGTCTAAAGTTTTCTTCTTCTTTGGTTCATCCACTTCCAGGCCTATTTCACGAGACCTGAGGGAGCTGATCAGATATTCAAGCCTTAAGGTATTCAGATCTCTGGCTTCATGTACTGCAGTAATCTTTGGTCTCCATTTGGCTGGTAAGTTTCTGAGAATCTTCTTTACATGATCTGCAGTGGTGTAGCTTTTCTTTAATACTTTTAAACCTGATACCAGAATCTGGAATCTACAGAACATTGCTTCAATGTCTTCATCCTCTTCCATCTGGAACAGCACATACTATTTGACCAGTATGTTTGCCTTTTCCTCTTGAACTTGTTGACTTCCTTCATAGGTCAGAACCAGACTATCATAGATGGTTTTTGTTGTTTCCTTGTTGGTGCATATGTCAAATTCTTTAAATGTGATAGCATTGATTATGATGGTTCTGGACTTGTGATGCAGCTTGTATAACTTCCTTTGGTTGGGATTCATATGTGCTACATTCAGTTCTTGACCAGTTTCATCTCCTGGTATAGTGGGTGGAGTGTAGCCTTTGACTACCAAGGTACAGAGATCAGGATATTGGGAGATGAAGAAGCTTCTCATTCTGTCTTTCCAGTATTCAAAGTGATCTCCATCGAACAGTGGTGGCCTGTTGATGTTGCCTCCAAATTCTTCTTTGGATTCTGACATGTTGAACCCCGTTGGACCATTCCTCAAACACTATTAAGTGCTCAGCCTTGAGACCGAGCTCTGATGCCAATTGAAGGTGCAAACACGAGAAGGGGGGTTGAATTGTGTTTGTAATACTTGATTTCTTTTTCTGTTTTTGATTATTATTTAAAATCTAATTATTTAGAGAGATCAGAAAATACCTCATTGTCTTCATCTTCTGAATCTGTTCCAGAGCCTGAGCTGTATTCCGAACATCAATTTTTATGAGCCATCAGAGCCAGAATTGCTCCCTCTGATGTGCTTCAAGACTTGCTTGAATGACTGCTTCGATCATTCTTCCTTTTGCCTGGTTTCCTTCCTGAATCCTTACCTTTGTGAAGTCCAGAGGCAGACCTGATGTGTGCCATCTTTGCTGTTTCTGCCTCTTCTTCATCAGAAGATTCTTCCTCTGATTCTGATACATCCTAGGCTGCCATCAGACCCTTCTTCCTGAATCTGGAATTCTTCTTGTGCTGTTTTCCTTTTTCCAAATTTGGACATTCTGACTTAATATGTCCAGGTTCATTGCATCCATAACAGATGATGTTCTTCTTGTCATATTCTTCCTTATCTTTGTTGTTATGTTTCTTCTTGGAACCTCTCCTCTTCCTGTTTTCCCAGATCTTAACCATCTTTTTGGTTAAGTAAGCCATATCATCACAGTCACTGTCATTATCCTCTGATTCTGATGTTGTCTTTGCAGCTTTCTTCTGTTTGGACTTCAGAGCCAGATTCTTCTTCTTCTTTGGTTCATCTGCTTCCAGTTCTATTTCATGAGACCTGAGTGAGCTGATCAGATCTTCAAGTCTCAAGTTATTCAGATATTTGGCTTGCTGAACTGCAGTAACCATTGGTCTCCACTTGGTTGGTAAACTTCTTAGAATCTTCTTGACATGATCTGTTGTTGTGTAGCTTTTCTTCAAGACCTTCAGTCCAGATATCAGAGTTCAGAATCTGCAAAACATTCCATCAATGTTTTCATCGTCTTCCATCTTGAACATCTCATATTGTTTGACCAGTATGTTAGCCCTTGCTTCTTGAACCTGCTGGCTACCTTCATAGGTCAGAACCAGACTGTCGAATATGCTCTTTGTTGTTTCTTTATCTGTGCATCTGTCAAATTCCTTGAATGTGATGGCACTGATCATGATATTTCTAGACTTGTGATGAAGTTTGTATAATCTGCTCTGCTCTGGTTTCATATCATCCATGTCTAGTTCTTTAGTTGGATCTTCTGGATCAGTAGGGGCAGTGCATCCTTTGACAACCATATTCCATAATTCGGGATCTTGAGATATGGAGAAACTTCACATTCTATCCTTCCAATACTCAAACCTTTTTCCATCAAACAATGGTGGTCTGTTGATGTTGCCTCCTAGTTCATCTCTGGATTCTGCCATGTTGAACCCCTTGGACCTTTCCCAAAACACTGTTAAGTGCTCAGCCTTGAGACCGAGCTGTGATGCCAATTAAAGGTACAAACACGAGAAGGGGGGTTGAATTGTGTTTGAGTAACTTGATTACTTTTCCTGTTTTTACACTTTTAAAACAAAACTTGATGAATAAAAAAAGAGTTGGCAGCGGATATAAAGTAAAAAATAAAACACATAATTTTTATAATGGTTCACTGTTAACGAGGCTACGTCCAGTCCCTTCACCTTGAAGGATTTCGCTAATTAAAACCTTGAATTACAACAGTTCCACTGACCCTCCAAGTCAGTCTTCTCAAACAGTCTAACAATCCTAGACTCTTGAGGAATACAACACCTTGACTTCCTAAGTCGAGTCTTCTCCTACCAATCTGACAACCCCAGATTGTAGAAGGAATTACAACGCCTTTAAACTAATTGCCAAGTAATCTGCTACCCCTTCTGACTCCCTCAGATTGTAGACTCTACTTCAACAACTTAGATCTAACATAAGGGAAAGAAAATAACACGAGTGCTTGCTTCTTGAAAGCTGGAACTCACAATTAACCTCACTAAGAACTTGAGTGTTTGCTTTGGAAGTGTATGACTATTTTGTGATTTTCGATACTAATTATTCTTCCTTGAGCCTCCTTTTATAGATGTAGATTAGGGCCTCTTCCAAGCTTAATTTCGAGCTGAATCTTGTTGGATTCTCTTGCAAAAATATCTGGACCAACTGGGCTTCATTTAAATAAAAAACATATCTTTTTTAAGCTTCAGATTTTCTTTCAAAAATAACTGGCCAATCATATCTTTAGTTTCTTCCCGCCAATAGCTCCTGAGTTCCACAATACTTCTGGTCTGGACTTAGTTTCATACCCTGAACCATGCTATCTTCTGGTCTGGGTCAATTCTGGGTTGAATCTCTTGCTCTGGACCTTTAACTTATCCTCTGATTAAGTCTGGAGCAAGTCTGGGCTGTTTATCATTTCACTGTCAAGCCATCATCTGGTCAAAATAACTTCTGGATTAAGTCTGACTTTTGACTTCTACTGGTCTAGATCAAGTCTCCCTCTGGCAGACTTTCTACTAGTTTGGTCTGGTCTAGGTCTCCTTCTGATCTAGGCCAGCAAAGATACCTTCTGGTGATGTTTTGACATCCTGGAGTATCTTTTGGTACCTTCAGGATTCAATTTTTGGAACCATTTGATCTTCTGCTTTGATTACTTCAGCTTCTGATGGCATTTGTGTTAAAATCAAAATAAGATTCAAAATAAGATTACATGGAGTGCTTCTATAAAATCAAAATCCTAAGACTTAGAACCAACTTGGTTCCAACAATCTCCCCCTTTTTGATGATGACAAAACCTTAACTTATTTTGCTAACTTGTAACTCAAAGACTTGAGTTACTTCCCCTCAGACCAATCTCTCCCCCTAAGTCTGATACTGACTTTTTTTTCTTCTTTGCAAGTCCTTCTCTTTTCACTCTTTCTTTTCTTCTCTTATCCTCTCCTTTTCAACTCCTTCTTTGTTCTCTCTTTCTTTTCTCCCTTCACATAGCCTCTCCTTTTCAACTCCTTCTTTTTTCACTCTTTCTTTTTCTCTCTTTATTTTTCTCTCTTTATTTTTCTCTCTCCCTGTTTCCTCTCCTTTTCAACTTTTTCTCTTTTTCACTCTTTCTTTTTCTCTCTTCCTGATTCTTCTCCTTTTCAACTCATTCTCTTTTCATCTCTTTCTTTTTTGCTCCTCTTTTCTTTTTATCTCCCCTTTTCAACTTATTTCTCCTTTTCAACTTATTTCTCCTTATTTCTCCTTTTTCTTTTATCTCCCCTTTTCGCTCCTCTTGTCATCAGCAAAAAAGAGGTCCTACTATAAAATTACAAGAAATTTAAAAACTCCTAAGATGACTACTTGAGCTAGTCAGATATGGAGGTAATGTTGAGATGCTTCTTGATGAACTCGAACCTATCTTTTGGTAATGCTTTGGTGAAGATGTCAACGCATTGATGATCAGTGTCCATAAACTGGATGCTTAAAGTCCCTTTTTGATCATGGTCCCTAATGAAATGATGTTTTATTTCAGTGTGTTTGGCTCTAAAGTGTAAGATAGGGTTCTTGGTTAGGTTTATGGCTGAAGTGTTATCACAGAACAAAGGGATATTGGTTTCAAAGATGTTGTAATCTTCAAGTTGATGTTTCATCCAGAGTAACTGTCAACTATATCCTGGTGCTGATATATACTCAGCTTCAGCTGTTGACATGGCAATGGTGCTTTTTCTTTTGCTTGACCAAGAGATCAAATTATCACCTAAGAAAGTGCAGTTGCCACTTGTACTTTTCCTTTCCAGCTTGTCTCCAGCATAGTCGGAATCACAAAAACCTGTGAGTTTGTAGGTGGGGGTTTTCTTGTATAACAAAGTAAGGTTGGTGGTTCCTTTAAGGTATCTCAATATTCGTTCGACAACAGTTAAATGGGATTCCCTAGGGTCAGCTTGAAAACGGGCACAAACACAAACACTAAACAAGATGTCAGATCTAGAAGCAGTTAAATAAAGAAGGGATCCAATCATACCTCTCTATGTTTTCTAGTCTACCTTTTGGCTGGTTTCATCTTTCTCAAGTGAGCATGTTGGGTGCATGAGGGTGGCCATAGGCTTACATTCGCTCATTTTGAACTTTTTAAGAAGTTCTTTAGTATATTTAGATTGGTGAATGAGTATACCTGATTTACCTTGGTGAATCTGAATTCCCAAGAAGAACTTGAGTTCTCCCATCATGCTCATTTTTAAACTATTTCTGCATTAGGTCAGAAAACTCTTTGCACAAAGTGCCATTAGTCGATCCAAATATGATATCATCAACATAAACTTGAATAATCAAAATATCATTTTTAATCAATTTCCTAAATAGAGTATTATCAATCTGGCCTCTATTAAATTCATTCTTAAGCAGAAAGTTACTAAGTCTGTCATACCATGCCCTTGGTGCTTGTTTTAAACCATATAAAGATTTTTTAAGTTTAAAAACATGGTTTGGAAAATGAGAATTTTCAAATCCAGAAGGCTGTTTGACATAGACTTCCTCACTTATGTAGCCATTTAAGAATGCACTTTTAACATCCATTTGATACAACATTTTATCATGATTAGCATCAAATGATAAGAGAATTCTAATTGCTTCCAACTTGGCCACTAGAGCAAAAGTCTCAGTGTAGTCTATACCTTCCTGTTGACTGTATCCTTGAGCTACAAGTCTGGCTTTGTTCCTTACCACTTCACCTTTTTCATTTAGTTTATTTCTGAACACCCACTTGGTTCCAATAATGTTTTTGTTTGGTCTTGGTACCAGATCCCAAACATCATTCCTTTGGAATTCATTCAGCTCTTCTTGCATTGCAAGTATCCAACCTTCCTCTGCCAGAGCCTCATCAACATTGCTTGGTTCAATTGTTGAGAGTAAACCAAACAGACTGATTTCTCTACTTGATGATCTGGTCTTTAAAGGTTTTACTGCACTGCCAATAATGAGAGATTTTGGATGTGAAGACTTGTACTTCCATCGATTCTTTCCCTCTGGCTTGTCTTCAGAGTCAGCATGTTCTTCTTCATCTTGATCTTTCTCAGATTCTGCTGCTGGTTCAGCTTTTGGTTCCTCTGCCTCTGGTTCACCTGCAATTTCCTCATCTTGCTTTGACTTTTCAGAGTCAAGCTCTTTATCATCAAACTTAATGTGGATTGATTCTTCCACGGTGTTAGTTTCTTTGTTAAACACACTATAAGCTTTTGATATCTCAGAGTAGCCAATAAAGATACACTTTTGAGATCTAGAATCAAACTTAGCTAAGTTATCTTTAGTGTTCAACATAAAACAGATGCAGCCAAATTGCTTAAATTAGGAAATATAGGGTTTCTTACCTTTCCACAGTTCATAGGGAGTTTTATTTAAGACAGACCTGATGTAGACTCTATTCTGCATGTAGCAGGCTGTGTTGACAGCTTCTGCCCAAAGGTAGGTGGCAACCTTCATATCATTTAGCATGGTTCTGGCCATCTCGTGTAGTGATATGTTCTTCCTTTCCACCACTCCATTCTGTTGAGGTGTTCTGGGGGATGAGAAGTTGTCAGAGATGCCATTCTCATCACAGAATTCTTCAAAATACTTGTTCTCGAATTCACATCCATGATCACTTCTGATAGTTATGATCTTAATACCCTGTTCATTCATAACTTGCTTACAGAAAGAAATGAAAACTCTGTGAGATTCATCTTTGTTCTTTAAAAATTTTACCCAAGTCCACCTTGAGTAATCATCAACAATCACAAAACCATATTTCTTACCACCGAGAGAAGCTGTTTGAACAGGACCAAACAGATCTAAGTGAAGCAGTTCAAGTGGTTGAGAGGTAGAAACATACTTTTTAGTTTTAAAAGAGCTTTTAGTTTGTTTACCTCTTTGACATGCTTCACACAGAATCTCAGTTTTGGAACTTACTTTGGTAAGCCCTCTTACTAACTGGAATTTGCTCAATTCGGATATAAGCCTAGGGTTTGCATGCCCTAACCTTTTGTGCCAAATCAGATTCTGCTCACTTACAGATAATAAGCATTTAACCTGTTGCTTAGCAAGACTGAACAGATCGATTTTATAAACATTATCCTTCCTAATGCCAGTAAATAAAACTGACCCATCAAGTTGACTAATAGCTTTGCAAGTTTTTTGATTAAAAATAACATCATAGTTGCAATCACTTAATTGACTTATGCTCAGAAGATTATGTTTTAGCCCTTTAACTAACAGAACATTTTTAATAGAAAGGGAAGAAGAAGTGTTACCAACAGTTCCTGTACCAATAATATGACCTTTCTGGTTTCCTCTAAAGGATACTTTGCCTCCATTCTTCATAGTCAGATCCAGAAATATAGATTTATCTCCTGTCATGTGCTTGGAGCAGCCACTGTCAAGATACCAAATTTTGTGTTGTTGGTCAGACCTTGCCTTTTCTCTGTCAGAATCAGAGTCAGACTCAGATTCAGACTTAGCTTCTGTTCGAGCCATTAGAGCCTGTTCTTCTTCTTGCCTGTTTGAGCAGTTTCCTTTATTCTGCTTTGGTTGATAAACCATGTTCCTCTGATGATTCTAGAACATGTTTTGATTCAAGTAATTTTGGTGAATCCAGTGATTCTGATAACCTTGATGATTCTGGTGATTTGGGTGAATCTGGTGGTTCTGATGAATTTGGTAATTTCGGTGATTCTGGTAACTCCTAATCTGATTCTCGTTCTGGTTCCAGCGTTAATTCTGATTTTGGTTCCAGTACTTATTCTGATTCTAGTTCTAGAATTGATTCTGGTTCCAGTTCCTGTGCTTCTGATACTGATTCCAGTTTTGGTTTTGGTTCCAGTTTATGTGCTTCTGATACTGGTTCCAGTTCTGGTTCCAATGTTGGTTCTGGTTCAAGTTTTGATTCTGGTTCCACTTTTGGTTCTGAATCCGATTCTGGTTCTAGTTGAGTTGACCACACGTTCTTCCATCAGACTCAGATTGCTTTGTCTTGTTGTAGTAGGAACATAAACCTTCTTCTGCTTGTGCATTGCCAACATCCATTGTCCAGGCACCATTGTTGGTGTCTTCTTCTGGTTGCTCAGAATATCTGCAACATAGACAATTTGATCTTTTGGTACCCAGAACTGATTGAGTCCAGGTTTGTTAGTTTTAACAACTCTATGATCTTGTTCAGATATTACCATTGGACAAGATAATTCAGAGTGACCTTTCTTAGCACAAACA
Source organism: Cicer cuneatum (assembly GCA_037974295.1). Taxonomy (NCBI): domain Eukaryota; kingdom Viridiplantae; phylum Streptophyta; class Magnoliopsida; order Fabales; family Fabaceae; genus Cicer; species Cicer cuneatum. The sequence continues at coordinate 48,736,198 of JBBPBO010001985.1, read as the reverse complement.
ATGCATAAAACATAAGAATGAACATCTTTACTTTCAGTAATCGTTTCTGTAAAACCAAGACCTCTCTTTCCAGTGTTACTGTTGCCATAAATCATAGATGCATATTTACTTCTTTCCATTCCATTAGAAATAAAGTTTTGAAAAAATTGTTCATGCATATCATATTCACAATTAGTTTTGGAAGTGGAACAAACATTGCTTTTGAATGTTTGGTTTTCAGATTTGAGTCTTGCAACTTCAGTTTTAAAATCCTTGTTTTCATTTGCATACTCAGAATTTTGATTCTTTAAAACTTGGACTTCTTTGGTCAGTTTTTTCTTATCTTCCCTAAGAGTTTTAAGTTTTAAAGACATCTTATTATTTGCATTTAAAAAATCTTTTAAAGTATCAATTACCTCAAATTTAAAGAGATCAGAAAATACCTTAACGTTTTCATCTTCTGAATCTGTTCCAGAGTCTGAGCTGTATTCAGAACTTAAGTTTGTATGAGCCATCAGAGCCAGAATTGCTCCCTCTGATGTGCTTCTAGACTTGCTTGAATGACTGCTTCGATCATTCTTCATTCTGCCTGCTTTCCTTCCTGAATTCTTTCCTTTATGAAGTCCAGAGGCAGACCTGATGTGTGCAAACTTTGCTGTTTCTGCCTCTTCTTCATCAGACGATTCTTCCTCTGATTCTGATATATCCCAGGCTACCATTAGACCCTTCTTTTTGAATCTGGAACTCTTCTTGTGCTAATTGCCTTTTTCAAGATTTGGACATTCTGACTTGATTTTTCCAGGTTAATTGCATCCATAACAAACAATACTCTTCTTGTCAGATTCTTCCTTTCCTTTGTTGTTATGTTTCCTCTTGAAGCTTCTTCTCTTCCTGTTTTCCCAGATCTTAACCATCTTTTTGGTTAAGTAAGCCATATCATCACAATCACTGTCACTATCCTCTGATTTCTGATGCTGCCCTTGCAGCTTTCTTCTGTTTCGACTTCAGAGCCAGATTCTTCTTCTTCTTAGGTTCATCTGCATTCAGCTCTATTTTATGAGACTTGAGGGAGATGATCAGATCTTCAAGCTTCAAGGTATTAAGATCACTAACTTCCTGTACTGCAGTAACCTTTGGTCTCCATTTGGCTGGTAAGCTTATGAGGATCTTCTTTACCTGATCTGCAGTGGTGTAGCTTTTCTTTAATACTTTTTAACCTGATACCAGAATCTGGAATCTACTGAACATTGCTTCAATATCTTCATCCTCTTCCATCTTATACAGCTCATACTATTTGACCAGTATGTTAGCCCTTGCTTTTTGAACCTGCTGGCTTCCTTCAAAGGTCAGAACCAGACTGTCGAATATGCTCTTTGCTGTTTCTTTATCTGTGCATCTGTCAAATTCCTTGAATGTGATGGCACTGATCATGATGTTTCTAGACTTGTGATGATGTTTGTATAATATGCTATGGTTTGGTTTCATAAAGTAAAAAATAAAACACATAATTTTTATAATGGTTCACCGATAACGAGGCTACGTCCAGTCCCTTCACCTTGAAGGATTTCACTAATTCAAACATTGAATTACAACAGTTCCACTGACCCTCCAAGTCAGTCTTTTCAAACAGTCTATCAATCCTAGACTATTGAGGAATACAGCACCTTGACTTCCTAAGTCAAGTCTTCTCCTACAAATCTGACAACCCCAGATTGTAGAAGGAATTACAACGCCTTGAATCAAATTGCCAAGTTATCTGCTACCCCTTCTGAGTCCCTTAGATTGTAGACTCTACTTCAACAACTTAGATCTAACACAAGGGAAAGAAAATAACACGAGTGCTTGCTTCGGGAAAGCTGGAACTCACAATTAACCTTACTGAAAACTTGAGTGTTTGCTTTGGAAGTTTATGACTCTTTTGTGATTTTCGATGCTAAGTATTCTGCCTTGAGCCTTCTTTTATAGATGCAGATTAAGGCCTCTTCCAAGCTTAATTTCAAGCAGAATCTTGTTGGATTCTCTTGCAAAAATATCTTGACCAATAGGGCTTCACTTAAATAAAAAACATATCTTTTTTATGCTTCAGATTTTCTTTCAAAAATAACTAGCCAATCATGTCTTTAGTTTCTTCCCGCTAACAGCTCCTGATCTTCCATACGACTTCACTTTATTTTTGTAACAAATCTTTTTAATACTTTGATCAAATTTAAATAAATCTCCACCATTAATCCTCATGATTAAATCTTGACCGTTTGATCTTCTGCGCTAGTCCACATCTAGACCATACTAAGTGATCTTTTGTGATCATCTGATTTCGGCCAACCCTGGACCACACTTTCTGATCTTCTGATCTCGGCCAACACTGGGCCATGATGTGATCTGCTTTGATCCTCTGATCTCGGCCAATGTTGGACCACACTTTCTGACCTTTTGATTTCGGCCAACTCTGGGCCATGGTCTGATCTTCTGATCTCGGCCAACATTGGTCCAAATACTTAAATCTGAACCATTGATCTGAATATCTTCCCTCTGATCTGGACTTGGTCTACATTAAACTGAAATTAAATCTGGACAAATAATATTTCAGCCTGGACATTTTACCTTCTGTTTTGGATCAGTTCTGGATCAAATCTGGAGATCATTTCTTCAGGTCTGGACTTAGTTTCATACCCTGAATCATGCTATCTTCTAGTCTAGGTCAAATCTGGATTGATTCTCTTGTTCTCGACCCATTAACTTATCCTCTGATTAAGTCTAGATCAAGTATGGGTTGTTTATTATTTCACTGCCAGGCCATCTTCTGGTCAGAATAACTTCTGGAATAAATCTGACATTTGATTCCTTCTGGTCTGGATCAAGTCTCCCTCTGGCAGTCTTCCTTCTGGTTTGGACCAGGTATCCTTCTGACTTTGCTTCGTTTTGATATGGGCCATCCAAGATATCTTTTGGTGATGTTTTGACATCCGGGAGTATCTTCTGGTACCTTCAGGATTCAATCTCTGGAACCCTTTGATCTTCTGCTTCTGATTACTCCAACTTTTGGTGGCATTTGATTTAATAATTCAAGGTACAAAATAAGATTACATTGAGTGCTTTTGTAAACATCAAAATCCTAAGACTTAGAACCAACTTGGTTCCAACACATCTCTACCGTCTCCTCCCTCTGAATCCAGTCAACAAATTGTGACGTCTCGATCCTCCATCCCTACTAACCCTCTCAAGTCACTCCCCCAACCAGAAACGAAAATCTATCAACGAGATTTTTTCTTCTTCCAAACCCTCATCCTCATCTCCTCAAAAATCAAAATCTAAAACACAAACCCTAAAGGTTTAAACAACCCCAAAACTAGCCCAATTTCTAGCTAAAAATAAGCTAAGAAACCCCCAGAAAAAAATCAAAAACCACTACTCCAAAGATGAAACCTAGAGAACATTCTCCTTCTCAACGATCTCCACCTTCTTCTCAAGAACGTAATGCTCCCAACACTAACAAACCAGAACGTTCTCCATCAGTCTCTTCCCCCTAAAACTGGCCCCAAACTTCGTTTTCTTTCACTGATTCCTTCCACCCTACAAAAAACCTACCCTAAAAAATGGGCTAAGAGACCCATTGGAGTTGGAAGAGTGTTCATGCTGGACAATATCACTCTAGAAGGTTCATCCATCAAAAACCATAGACTCTCTTGGCTAGACTTCTTTTCTCCAACTCTCAGACTGTTATTCTCTTGATGTGGTCAAGGCTTTCTATTGCAAGGCTCAAACCTTCACAGACAAATCTCTTTTAGTGTCTAACATCATAGGAATTGAGATAAGGCTGACCCCTGAAATTTTAGCCTCCATTCTCAACCTCCCCACTGAAGGACCTACTGTCTTTAGAAAGAACTAGTGTTCAGTTATGAACCATAACAGGTGTCTGACATCTTCCAAATAGGATCAAAATATTACCTATCCACCTCTCTCAAACCTCTGTGCAAAGGTTTCAATAGCATCAGCCAACACTCTGTCTTGCCCCACTGTGGCAGCCATGAGTATGTGTCTAATAATGATTCTCTCATTATCTATCACCTCATCCACCATCAAAGAACTAATCTACCCCACATAATTCTGCAGAACATGATTGCTGCAACCACCAAGGATTATAAGAAGAACAATGTCCCTTATGGCATGGTTCTTACCAAAATCATTAGGCATTTCAGAATCCCCTTAACCTCTGAATCCTCCACCTTCAAAATCTCCAAGTTTTCTGCAAAAAACATCTCCCACATGAAGAAAATCTCTTCTTCTCGAAACCTTCCTAAATCAGTGTTAGCTCCACCAACCAACAAAAGAAAACGCTCAGCTAGGCCAAGAGATGCAGCTCCTTCTATTCCAGCTCCTTCTATTCCAGCTCCTGGTGAACAGAGTCCAAGAGTAACCAAGACTCAAGGCCGGTCTCCTCGAAATCAAAATTATCAACCCACTCGAGAACGTTCTCCAGTTGTTCCCCAAGAACGTTCTCCCTCTAGATGTTCTCCAACGTCACTTGCCTCCACTCTTTAACCAATCTCCCTATGGGCATTCTACCTTCCATTCCCACTTCTATCCACACCAAAGCGACATCTTCCCACAGCTACCCTTCCATCAAACCTCTAATATGTCACCTGCCTTCATATCCCCCAAAAAACTAGCTATTCCATTTTTGGAATTAGCCAGCTTTTGGTATTCCCAGACACACCTAGCCCCTCGGTTAATCTCCCCAAATCACCCTCTAATCCTCTTCTTCCAATGGCAACTTCATTTGCCACCATCTCTTCATTCTACACAACAACTGTCCTAACATCCAATACTCTCCCTACCACTCCAACAACTGCCACTCACCGTTCATCTAAGCAGCACAAGGTTGAAAAGGATACATCCAACACTGCCATCTTAGCTGCTCTTTAGACAATCATGGCAAGACAATCTTATCAAGATACGGTGTCAGCCCTTCTCATAGAAAGGACGGCCACGCAACTTGCAGCAAAGATTGGAATTGATCCTCCTCCCCTTCATCAACCTCCCTTTGTCCAGCCTATCTTAATCCTTATCGATCATCATCATCAGAAGGCTCATCTCCTTCACTTTTTCACTAGGGTCTTTACTTATCTCATTCCTTTTTGCCTTGACAAAGGGGGAGAATTAGTTTAGATTTTATACTGCTTTTAGTACGCTGATATGTAAAGAAGTCTTTTTCTAAATGGAACTTCTGATAGGTGACCTGATTGAACTCATTTTTGGGTGGAAAGGATTGTAGTTTGTAACATATCAAGGTTGATCTGAACTAGGTGGTGTAAAACCAAGAAGGTTCTTCGTTTGAACACTTAGTGAAAAATCTCACGATTGTGAGGACTGGATTTTTGTTTATTAAAGTTAAATAGACAAGTTGATTTTTGTTTTTAACTAACAAAAAACGTTCTCTGTTTTTTGTTTCTAAAACCAAGAACGTTCTTCGTTTTCTATTTTCACAACTAAGATCAATCTTGAGTTATTTTCTTACGTTTTAACATGGAATTCATAAATAGGAAAATTTACAATTCAAACCTCCCTTCCTTGTAAATTGACATTGCTACTTCAATGTTCACTTCCAACTTCCTGAATGTATCCAAGATCTATTTGTCCCTATTTGCCTCGTCCATTTTTTTAGTCTTCATTGTCCTCTTAGGGAAAGTAAGTGGTATATCTTGCTCAAAATAAAAAAGGTTCAGGTATCAAAGTGCCCTCAACAACCTTTTTATTTTTCACAGTACCAGTTTCAGGTACTGACATTAGGAACATTTGGATTTACTACTGACTGGGCAGGTCGTTGGCTTGATCCTTGAGTCTGCATCTAATTAGTTGAAGTGGCCAGCTGGCCAATGTTTGTCTCCAATTTTTGAATAGTGGAATTTGTTCTTTGTTGAAATTGGAGATTCTGGATAGTCGTCTGTTTGAGAAGGTCTTCCAATGAAGGTTCGTTGTTCTGTTGTTCCGCAATGTTTTGCTGCTGCCTACGTTGGTGTTGTGCAGTTGAATTTGACCATCTTAGGATGGGATGATTTCTCCAAGTAGGATTGTACCTGTTAGACGACATATCAAACTTGGCTTGAGGATTGTATATGTTTGCTGCATATGCTTGAGGAGCATCCACAATTGGATCTTTCTGCAATGTAGGACATGAAGTACAAATACCACAGACCTTTGCTCCAACCTTAGGTAGCAAGCCTTCATAAAAATATTGGATGAGCAATTGTTCAAAAATCTAGTGATGAGGGTAGCTAGCCACCAATTTCTTGAATCTCTTCCAATACTCATGCAAGGATTCTCTGTGAATCTACCTAATGCCACATATATCTTTACTGATTGAAGGAGCTGTGGAGGCAGGGAAGAATTGTTCTACGAATAGCTTCTTCAAATCATTCCAACTTGTAATAGAACCTGGCTAAAGGTAGTACAACCAGTCCTTGGCAACATCTTGAAGTGAGAATGGGAAGGCTTTCCGCTTGATACAGTATTCTGTGACTCCTTGAGGCTTCATGGTAGAACACACAACATAAAACTCCTTCAAGTGTTTGTGGGGATCCTCACCTGCAAGACCATTAAACTTTGGAAGCAAGTGTATTACACTAGATTTAAGTTCAAATGGTACATTAACTTCAGGATATTGGATACACAACATATTGTAAGTGACATCAGGTGCAGCAAGTTGTCTTAAGGTTCTGTTATTCATATCATCCATATTGTGATAAGTGAACTCACACTCAGAATCAGAGTCAAATAAGGTATGACTAAATGAAGAACTATTTTCACTACCTAACTCATTAGCACTAGCAGCTCTATTAAATCTATGAAGTAAATGAAAAGTCTTATCTAATTCTTGATCAAAGGGATGCAAATTCACCGAACTGGCATCCCATTATTGATGGAATCGGGCCAATTCATTGGCAAATTAAAAATCTACTGTTTTAACACTCAGAAAAAAACCTAGAAAAGAAGAAAAGTAACTAAGACAAGAGCTAGGTAAGCAATATGGAGAGGCTAGAAGAGGCTGGGCAAGGGGCTCTCCATCTCTAGGAAAATTGTGTCCAGGATCTGGTAATCTAAGTTCTGGTCGGCTCGTATTAGCCTGTGCTTTATTACAGCCGAACTGGCCCTAGTCATGCATCATGAATAAAACAATGCAATGCAACATCACAACTCTGAAAATTCCAACAGTGTTTTGATCTCTAAAATTGAAGTGGAAAATGAAAATCCCTATCAAATAAAATTCAAAAAATATAAAAATACCACAAAAAAATTCTAAAAATCAAACAAAGATAATGCAAATTTTTTTGGAATTTTTTGAGAATATGAAAAAATAAAAAAATTAACAAAATGGTCTAAACGAAGGAATTTCGAATTTTGAGGGTTGTTCCTTGATTTATTTTTTTGTGATTTTTTGGCAGAAATTCAAAGCAATCCGAGAACTGAAAACTGATTTTTTTACTAGCAAAGTGCCTACACGAGCTAGCAACAATCCTATACAACCTGTAGAGCAACAAAACAAAAAAAACATGTGTTAGGATGGTTAGTAGTACTCTAAAATTTGCTAATATTGTTATCTAAGAGTCTCTGCCAATGCCGTCAATTTGATCTGCTTTCGCTCATAGGTCAAATATAAGTAATAAAAATGTAGCTTAGGGAAACAACTCGAGATGTCTCGCAAGGACTCTGAAAATATTAATCGATTTTCGAATCAATAAAATAAAATAAAAAACAAAGGGGGGTATTGAATTTAGGTTCGGACATATTAAGAAAACATATTACAATCACGTTGGAACAATTAATCCACTAATTAGATAGTTTCAGACCTATCACAAATTTTATCAACGGATTCAATTTCTAAATTATGACTCTATTCCTATTTGACTATAAATTTGATCAAACAAGAGTAATCAACCCTATGTGAATTTTGTTTCTTTGACCGCATTAAGCATCACAATTATTGATGTATTATAGTTAAGGATCAAACATTGAAAAACTACAATTTATTTAATTTTGAAACCGAATTCCGTCAAACTAATTTTTCCTCTGACCTGTAAAAAGTATAGACCCCTCAGTTTGACTAATTGCCTTATAGGATTTTTTATTAAAGACAATATCATAACCATTGTCACTTAATTGACATAAGTTTAATAAGTTTTGTTTTAGTCTTTTAACAAACAATACAATTTTAATAGAGGATAAGGAACCATTACCAACTGTACCATGGTCAATTATTCCTCTATTCTGGTTTCTTCCAAATCCTACCGTTCCTCCTAACTTCAGGGTCAGGTCTTGGAACATAGACCTTTCTCCCATCATGTGTCGTGAGCAGCCACTATCCAGCTATCGTGATTAGTGTCTTAACTCTACTGCTAAGGACATTTTTGCAAGAGGAATTATTTTATCTTTAGGTACCCAAATTTGGTTTGGTCCTAGTTTGTTGGTTTTTAAAGGCTTCTTTTCTTTCCATATTTTTAGCATAGCATAGGATAAGATACTCTGTTATGTCTTTTCTTAGAACGTACCATACAAACAACCTTATGAGAAATAATATATGCAATTGGTTCTTCAAACCCAATTCCTTTTCTTTTGTTTTTGCTAACACCATAGATCATTGAAGCTTGCTTACTTCTATATATGTTGTTTGCAAGAAAATTTTGAAAAGCTAATTCGTATTTGACAGAGTTACAGATCTCATCCTCTGAAGATTTTGAAATGTTTTCATGCAAAGTCAATTTCTCTCTCCTTATTTTTTCAAAATCTTTTTTAAGAGAGTTATATTTTTCAATCAAATCATTATGCGTTTTTCTTAGAGTTTTTAGTTTTGAAGACACAATGATTTTTATTTAAAAACTCATTTAAAGCAGCTATAATCTCACTACAAGATAGATCGTAGAAGACCTCAATTTCTTCATCAATGTTTGAATTAGAGTCACAATGTATATCAGCCATAAGAACCATGTTTTCCATATCTTTATCATTAGAGGATTCATCAGAATCATCCCATGTAATTAGACATTTCTTCTTGGTCTTGGATTTTTTCTTTTGACTTCTTCTCTCAAGTTTTGGACATTCTGCCTTGAAGCGTCCAAATTCCTTGCACTCGAAACATGTGATTTTCTTCTTTTAATATCTTTTTATTTGATTTGGTACTTGTTGAATTCTCTTTGAGGGAAAGGATTTCTTCTTGTACCACATATGTTGAATCTTCCTTAAGAATCTTCACTCTGAATCCCCAACCTCTAAATCTTCACTCTGATCCTCTAAATCATCATCCTCTGATTCTTCACCCTTTTGTAAAGCCTTCTTAATTTTGGATCTGAGAGCCAAGGACTTTTGCTTTTTCTTAGGCTCATCCTCTACATGTTCAATCTCGTGAGATTGAAGCGAACTGATTAGTTATTCCAGACGAAGATTGTTCAGATCCTTTGCTTTTTCGATTGAAGTGATCTTGTGTCTCCATTACTTAGAAGACTCTTGATAATTTTCTTTACATGATTTGCAGTTGTGTAGATTTTGTGAAGCACCCTGAAGCTTGAAACTAGAGTCTGAAATCTGGAAAATATCGTCTCAATGTCTTCGTCTTTCTCTATTTGAATAACTCATACTTTATGAATAGAAGATTAGATTTGGCTTTTTGCTCGTGCTTACTTCCTTCATAGGTCAGAATTAGAGGATAAAATATGCTCTTGGCCATCTCTTTGTTATTGCAATTATCAAATTCTTTGAATGTGATCACATTCATCATAAAGGTTCTGGCCTTATGATGCATCTCAAATTACATCTTGTGATCAGCATTCATGTTCCTCATTAATACTTCAATGCCATCATCGTTGGCAGGAGTATTGTATCCATCTTCAACCACATCCCAAAGTTTAGAATCTTGAGAAATGAAAAAAGCTTCTAAGTTTGTCTTTCCAGTTCTAAAAACACTATCTATCAAATGGAGGGGGTTTTTTGATGTTTCCTCCTACGGCTTGATCACCTAGGTTAGACATAATGGAATATTGGATTTTTCCTCAATTGAAGGTTGAAAAATCCAAGAAAACGGGGGTTTGAATTGAGTTTTACTGTTTTAAAAAATATTGGATAAATACGGTATTTAAAATCACATAATAGGTAAGTAGAGGAAAAAAGTAAATCACACAAAGATTTATATTGGTTCAGCACCAAACCGGTAGCTATGTCCAATCCTTTCACCTAGAATGATTTTTTCCAATAATTCAAACCGAATTAAAACACTTAACATCAACAAGTTAAGTCTACTCAACTTCCAGTTTGCACCTACTAACCGGTGAGGAATACAACCACTACCGGACTAAGTTACAAATGAATGAGTTTAGGTTTTTATTAGAAATCTCTCTCAAGAGGTTGTTTATAATGTAATACTTTCAAAAAATTCTTTTTCAACACTTACAGATAAATTTTAAATGATTACAGAATGTTGTAATGCTGTTATGTTGCATTTAGTTTTTGTGTAAATTATAAGCGTTGCTATATCTTGGTTATCATATTCAAATAAGGAAGTGTGTCCTTTTTACAGAGCCTTTAGGGTATGGCCTGTGTACTTCATAGCAGAAAGAAAACCTATATCTTCATGGTTTTCAAAATCGAACCGTTGAAGATAATTTTATGTGTGGAGCTCAAGTCATATGACAATCCCAAAAATCACTCTTCGTAACTTGTATTTGATAGACAATCTGGGGCATTACACTTAGGGGGAGAAAAAGTCAAAATAAAGCATAGTAGTAGGAGGAGTCAAAGTCAAAAGAAAAAAAAATTGTTATAAAAAATACATGGTTTTGTCATCATCAAAATGGGGGAGATTGTTGGAACCAAGTTGGTTCTATACTTAGAATTTTGATGTTAACAAAAGTATTTTATGTAAATAGTATTTTGACTTAGAAGAACAAATCAGAAGCTGTGTAAAATCAGAGGATGACACCACCAGAGGATACATCCAGAGGAAACAACAAGAGGATAGAAATGTCACCAGAAGTTTAGGCCAGATAATGTATCCAGAGGGTGAAGGTGCAAACACAAGAAGGGGGGTTGAATTGTATTTGACTAACTTGAATACTTTTTCTGTTTTTGCAGTTTTAAAACAAAACTTGATGTATGAATAAAACAGAGTTACCAGCGGATATAAAGTAAAAATAAAACATAGAATTTTATACTGGTTCACCGTTATCGAGGCTACGTCCAGTCCCTTCACTCTGAAGGATTTCACTAATTCAAGACCTTGAATTACAACAATCCCACTAACCCTCCAAGTCAGTCTTCTCAAACAGTCTAACAATCCTAGACTTTTGAGGAATGCAGCACCTTGACTTCTTAAGTCAAGTCTTCTCCTACCAATCTGACAACCCCAGATTGTACAAGGAATTACAACGCCTTGAATCTAATTGCCAAGTAATCTGCTACCCTTTCTGACTCCCTTAGATTGTAGACTCTAACAACTTAGATTTAACACAAAGGAAAGAAAATAACACGAGTGCTTGCTTTTGGAAAGCTGGAACTCACAATTAACCTCTCTGAAAACTCGAGTGTTTGCTTTTGGAAGTGTATGACTCTTTTGTGCTTTTCGATGCTAAGTCTTCTGCCTTGAGCCTCCTTTTATTGATGCATATTAGGGTCTCTTCCAAGCTTAAATTCGAGCTGTATCTTGCAAAAATACTTTGACCAATCAGGCTTCACTTAAATAAAAAACATATCTTTTAATGCTCCAGATTGCCTTTCAAAAATAACTTTTACCAATTCTGACTATTAATTCAGGAACAAATCATTCTTCCCGCCAATAGCTTCTAAATTCCACAAGTCTTCAATTTATTTTTGTATCAAATCCTTTTTAATACTTTGACCAATTTTATTCAAATCTCCACCGATTATCATCATGATTAAATTTAAACCCTTTGATCTTCTGCTCTCGTCCACATCTGGACCATACTAAGTGATCTGTTGTGATCCTATGATTTCGGTCAGCCCTGGACCAAACTTTCTGATCTTCTGATCTTCTGATATCAGCAAACCTGGACTTGCAAACTGATCTGCTGTGATCCTCTGATCTCGGCCAATGCTGGACTACACATTCTGACCTTCTGATTTTGGCCAACACTGGGCCATGGTCTGATCTTCTGATCTCGGGCAACACTAGGCCATATACTTAAATCTTGACCATTGATCTGAACTTTTTACCTCTGATCTGGACCAATTCTGAACATGGTCTGGATTGAACTGAAATTAAATCTGGACAAATAATATTTCAGTCTTGAGATTTTACCTTCTGGTTTGGATCAAGTCTGGATCAAATCTGGACATCATTTCTTCTGGTCTGGACTTAGTTTCATACCCTGAACCATGCTATCTTTTGGTGTGGGTCAAATCTGGATTGAATATCTTGTTTTGGACCCAATAATTTATCCTCCGATTAAGTCTGGATCAAGTCTGGGATGTTTTATCATTTCACTGCCAGGCCATCTTCTGGTCATCATAACTTATGGTCTAAGTCTGACTAATGATTCCTTCTGGTCTAGATCAAGTCTCGCTCGTGCAGGCTTCCTTCTGGTCTGGTCCATGTCTCCTTCTAACTTTGCTTCCTTCTGATCTGAGCCAGCAAAGATATCCTCTGGTAATTTCAGGATGCATCCTCTAGTATCTTCTGGATGCATTATCTGGTGTCTTGATCTTCTGCCTCTGGAAACTTCATCTTCTGGTGGCATTTAATGTAATAATTCAAGGTACAAAATGAGATTCCATGGAGTTCTTTTGTAAACATCAAAATCCTAAGTACTTAGAACCAACTTGGTTCCAACAATCTCCCCTTTTTTGATGATGACAAAACCTTAACTTATTTTGCTAGCTTGTGACTCGAAGTACTTGAAATACTCCCCCTCAGACCAATCTCTCCCCTTAAGTATGATGACCTTTTCTTCTCCTTTTCAACTCCTTCTTGAATCAATCTTTCTTTTTTTCTCTTCTCCTCTCCTTTTGAACTCCTTCTCTTTTCATGTCTTTCTGATTTATTTTTTCTCTCCCTGTTTCTTCTCCTTTTCCACTCCTTCTCTTTTCACTCTTTCTTTTTCTCTCTTTACTTTTCTCTCTCCCTAATTCTTCTCCTTTTCAACTCCTTCTCTTTTCATCTATTTCTTTTTCGCTCCTCCTTTCTTTTTATCTCTCCTTTTCTACTTATTTCTCCTTTTTCTCTCTCTCCCCTTTTTTTCATCAGCTAAAAAGAGGTCCTACTATTTTTGTATTTTTGTTTTATTTTCTTTACAAAGTACAGAAATTAAAAATAAAAAATAAAAGACATAAAATTAAATTACAAGAAAATTAAAAAAAACTCCTAAGAAAGCCTACTTGGGGTAGTCAGATATGGAAACAATGTTGAGATGTTTCTTGATGAAATCGAACCTGTCTTCAGGTAATGCTTTGGTGAAGATGTCAGCCCATTGAGGATTAGTGTCCACAAACTGGATGCTTAAAGTCCTTTTTGAATATGGTCCCTAATGAAATGGTGTTTTATTTCAATTGTTTGGCTCTAGAGTGTAAGATCGGGTTCTTGGTTAGGTTTATGGCTGAAGTGTTATCACAAAACAAAGGGATATTGGTTTCAAAGATGTTTTAATCTTCAAGTTGGTGTTTCATCCAGATTAACTGTTAGCTGCATCCTGCTACTGATATATACTTAGCTTCGGCTGTTGACATAGCAATGGTGCTTTGTCTTTTTCTTGACCAAGAGATCAAATTATCACATAAGATTTCTGCTTGTACTTTTCCTTTCCAACTTATCTCCAACATAGTCGGAATACAAAAAAACCTATGAGTTTGTAGGTGGGGGTTTTCTTGTATAACAAGGTAAGGTTGGTGGTTCCTTTAAGGTATCTCAGAATTCGTTTGACAACAGTTAGGGTCGGCTTGAAAACGAGCACAGACACAAACACTAAACAAGATGTAAGGTCTAGAAGCAGTTAAATAAAGAAGGGATCCAATCATACCTCTGTATGTTTTCTGGTCTACCTTTTGGCTTGTTCCATCTTTCTTAAGTGAGCAGGTTGGGTGCATAGGGGTGGCCATAGACTTACATTCACTCATTTTGATCTTTTTAAGAAGTTCTTTAGTATATTTAGATTGGTGAATGAGTATACCTTATTTACCTTGGTGAATCTAAATTCCCAGGAAGAACTTAAGTTCTCCCAGCATGCTCATTTGGAACTCTTTCTGCATTAGGTCAGAAAACTCCTTGCACAAAGTGCCATTAGTAGATCCAAAGATGATATCATCAACATAAACTTGAATAATTAAATATCATTTTTAATGGATTTCCTAAATAGAGTATTATCAATCTGGCCTCTATCAAATTCATTCTTAAGCAGAAAAGGTACTAAGTTTTTCATACCATGCCCTTGGTGCTTGTTTTAAACCATATAAAGATTTTTTAAGTTTAAAAACATGGTCTGGAAAATTTTTTAAGTTTAAAAACATGGGGTGGCCATAGACTTACATTCACTCATTTTGATCTTTTTAAGAAGTTCTTTAGTATATTTAGATTGGTGAATGAGTATACCTTATTTACCTTGGTGAATCTAAATTCCCAGGAAGAACTTAAGTTCTCCCAGCATGCTCATTTGGAACTCTTTCTGCATTAGGTCAGAAAACTCCTTGCACAAAGTGCCATTAGTAGATCCAAAGATGATATCATCAACATAAACTTGAATAATTAAATATCATTTTTAATGGATTTCCTAAATAGAGTATTATCAATCTGGCCTCTATCAAATTCATTCTTAAGCAGAAAAGGTACTAAGTTTTTCATACCATGCCCTTGGTGCTTGTTTTAAACCATATAAAGATTTTTTAAGTTTAAAAACATGGTCTGGAAAATCAGAATTTTCAAATCCAGGGAGCTGTTTGACATAGACTTCTTCACTTATATAGCCGTTCAAGAATGCACTTTTAATATCCATTTGATACATAACTATATCATGATTAGTAGCAAATGATAAGAGAATTCTAATTGCTTTAACCTAGCCACTGGAACAAAAGTCTAAGTGTAATCTATACCTTCCTGTTTACTGTATCCTTGAGCTACTAACTTGGCTTTGTTCCTTACCACTTCACCTTTTTCATTGAGTTTATTCCTGAACACCCAATTGGTTCCAATAATGTTTTTGTTTGGTCTGGATACCAGATCCCAAACATCATTCCTTTGAAATTCATTCAGCTCTTCTTGCATTGCAAGTATCCAACCTTCCTCTACCAAAGCCTCATCAACATTGCTTGGTTCAATTGTTGAGAGTAAACCAAATAGACTGGTTTCTCTACTTGATGATCTGGTCTTTAAAGGTTCTGCTGCACTGCCAATAATGAGAGATCCTGGATGTGAAGACTTGTACTTCCATCCATTCTTTCCCTCTGACTTGTCTTCAGCGTCAACATGTTCTTCTACATCTTGATCTTTCTTAGATTCTGCTGCTGGTCCACCTTCTGGTTCCTGTGCCTCTGGTTCACCTGCAATTTCCTCATCTTGCTTTGACTTTTCAAAGTTAAGTTGTTTATCATCAAACCTAATGTGGATTGATTCTTCCATAGTGTTAGTTTCTTTGTTAAACACTCTATAAGCTTTTGATCTCTTAGAGTAGCCAATAAAGGTACACTTTTGAGATCTAGAATCAAACTTAGCTAGATTGTCTTTAGTGTTCAACATAAAACAGATGCAACCGAATTGTTTAAAGTAGGAAATATTAGGTTTCTTACCTTTCCACAGTTCATAGGGAGTTTTATTTAAGATGGACCTGATGTAGACTCTATTCGGAATATAGCAAGCTGTGTTGAAAGCTTCTGCCCAAAGGTAGGTGGCAACCTACATATCATTCAGCATGGTTCTGGCCATCTCCGGGTAGTGATATGTTCTTCCTTTCTACCACTCCATTCTGTTGAGGTGTTCTGGGGGATGAGAAGTGTTGAGAGATGCCATTCTCATCACAAAATTGTTCAAAATAATTGTTCTTGAATTCACCTCCATGATTACTTCTAATGGTTATGATCTTAATACCCTGTTCATTCATAACTTTCTTACAAAAAGAAATAAATACTTTGTGAGATTCATCCTTGTTCTTTAAAAAATTTACCCAAGTCCATCTTGAGTAATCATCAACAATAACAAAACCATATTTCTTACCACTGAGGGAAGCTGTTTGAACAGGACCAAACATATCTAAGTGAATCAGTTCAAGTGGTTGACAAGTAGAAACACAGTTTTTAGTTTTGAAAGAACTTTTAGTTTGTTTACCTCTTTGACATGCTTCACACAGAATCTCAGTTTTGGAACTTACCTTGGGAAGCCCTCTTACCAGCTGGAGTTTGCTCAACTCGGATATAAGTCTAGGGTTTGCATGCCCTAGCCTCTTGTGCCAAATCAAATTCTGCTCACTTACAGATAATAGGGATTTAACCTGTTACTTAGCAAGACTAAACAGATCAATTTTATAAACATTGTCCTTCCTAGTGCTAGTAAATAAAACAGACCCATCAAGTTGACTAACAGCTTTGCAAGTTTTTTGATTAAAGATAACATCATAATTGCAATCACTTAATTGAATTATGCTTAGAAGATTATGTTTTAGCCCTTCAACTAACATAACATTTTTAATAGAAAGGGAAAAAGAACTGTTACCAACAGTTCCTGTACCAATAATCTAACCTTTCTGGTTTCCTCCAAAGGAAACTTTGCCTCCATTCTTTATAGTCAGATCCAGAAACATAGATTTTTCTCCTGTCATGTGTTTGGAGCAGCCACTGTCAAGATACCAATCTTTGTGTTGCTGATCAGACCTTGCTTTTTCTCTGTCAGAATCATAGTCAAAGTCAGACTCAGATTCAAACTTAGCTTCTGTTCGAGCCATTAGAGCCAGTTTTGCTTCTGGCTAGTTTGAGCTGTTTCCTTGATTCTGCTTTAGTTGATAAACCATGTTCCTCTGATTATTCTGGGACATGTTTTGGTTCTGGTAATTTTGGTGAATCCTGTGATTCTGATAAGCTTGATGGTTCTGGTGCTTTTGGTGGTTATGATGAATCTGGTTCCAGTACTGATTTTGATTCTAGTTCCAGTGTTGGTTCTAGTTCCAGTACTGATTCTGATTCCAGTGTTGGTTCTGGTTCCAGTACTGATTCTGATTCTGGTTCCAGTTTTGATTCAGGTTCCAGTTCTGGTTCTGATTATGATTCTAGTTCTGGTTGAGTTAACCAGACCTTCTTCCATCAGACTCAGATTGCCTTTGTATGGTTGTAGCAGGAACATAAACCTTCTTCTGCTTGTGGATTGCAAACATCCATTGTCCAGGCACCATTGTTGGTGTCTCCTTCTGGTTGCTCAAAATATCTGCAACATAGACAATTTGATCTTTTGGTACCCAAAACTGATTGGGTCCAAGTTTGTTAGTCTTAACAGTTCTCTGATCTTGTTTAGATTTTACCATTGGACAAGATAGTTCAGAGTGACCTTTCTTAGCACAAACAATGCATAAAACATCAGAATGAACAGCTTTACTTTCAACAATCTTTTCTGTAAAACCAAGACCTCTCTTTCTAGTGTTACTGTTTCCATAAATCATAGATGCATATTTACTTATTTCCATTCCATTGGAAATAAAGTTTTGAAAAAATTGCTCAGGCATTTTAGATTCACAAACAGTTTTGGAAGTGGAACAAATATTACTTTTGAGAGTTTGGTTTTCAGATTTGAGTCTTGCAACTTCAGTTTTAAAATCCTTGTTTTCAGTTGCATACTCAGAATTTTGATTCTGTAAAACTTGGACTTTTTTGGTTAGATTTTTCTTATCTTCCCTAAGAGTTTTCAGTTTTAAAGACATCTTATTGTTTGCATTTAAAAAGTCTTTTAAAGCCTCAATTAATTCAGATCTAGTGAGATTAGAAAATACCTCACTGTCTATATCTTTTGATTCAGGTCTATAGCCTGAGCTGTATGCAGAACTTGAGTTGGTATGAGGCATCAGAACCAGAATTGCTCCCTCTGATGTACTTCCAGACTTGCTTGAATGACTACTTCGATCATTCTTCCTTCTGCCTGCTTTCCTTCCTGAAATCGTGCCTTTATGAAGTCCAGAGGCATACCTGATGTGTGCCATCTTTGCTGTTTCTGCCTCTTCTTCATCAGACGATTCTTCCTCTGATTCTGATGCATCCCAAGCTGCCATCAGACCCTTCTTTCTGAATCTGGAATTCTTCTTGTGCTGTTTGCCTTTTTTCCAAATTTGGACATTCTGACTTGATATGTCCAGGTTCATTGCATCCATAACAAACGATACTCTTCTTGTCAGATTCTTCCTTTCCTTTGTTGTTATGTTTCTTCTTGAAGCTTCTTCTATTTCTGTTTTCCCAAATCTTAACCATTTGTTTGGTTAAGTAAGCCATATCATCACAGTCACTGTCGCTATCCTCTGATTCTGATGCTGCCCTTGCAGCTTTCTTCTGTTTCGACTTTAGGGCCAAATTCTTCTTCTTCTTTGGTTTATCTGCTTCTAGTTCTATTTCATGAGACTTGAGTGAGCTGATCAGATCTTCAAGTTCTATGTTATTCAGATCTTTGGCTTGCTAAACTGCAGTAACCATTGGTCTCCACTTGGTTGGTAAGCTTCTTAGAATCTTCTTGACATGATCTACTGTTGTGTAGCTTTTCTTCAAGACATTCAGTCCAGATATCAGAGTCTAGAATCTGCAGAACATTCCATCAATGTTTTCATCATCTTCCATCTTGAACATCTCATACTGTTTGACCCGTATGTTAGCCCTTGCTTCTTAAACCTGCTGGCTTCCTTCATAGGTCACAACCAGACTGTCGAATAGGCTCTTTGCTGTTTCTTTATCTGTGCATCTGTCAAATTGCTTGAATGTGATGGCATTGATCATGATGATTCTGGACTTGTGATGTAGTTTGAATAATTTGCTCTGATCTGGTTTCATATCTTCCATGTCCAGTTCTTTAGTTGGATCTCTTGGAACAATAGGTGCAGTGTAACCGTTGACTACTAGCTTCCATAAGTCAGGATCTTGAGATAAGAAGAAACTTCTCATTCTGTCCTTCCAATACTCAAACCTTTCTCCATCAAACAGTGGTGGCCTGTTGATGTTGCCTCCTAAATCATCTTTGGATTCTGGCATGTTGAACCCCTTCGACCTTTCCTCAAACACTATTAAGTGCTCAGCCTTGAGACGGAGCCCTGATGCCAATTGAAGGTGCAAACACGAGAAGGGGGAATTGAATTGTGTTTGACTAACTTGAATACTTTTTCTATTTTTGCAGTTTTAAAACAAAACTTGATGTAGGATTAAAACAGAGTGAGCAGCAGATATAAAGTAAAAATAAAAACACAGAATTTTATATTGGTTCACCGTTAATGAGGCTACATCCAGTCCCTTCACTTTGAAGAATTTCACTAATTCAAAACCTTGAATTACAACAATACCATTGACCCTCCAAGTCAGTCTTCTCAAACAGTCTAACAATCCTAGACTTTTGAGGAATGCAGCACCTTGACTTCTTAAGTCAAGTCTTCTCCTACCAATCTCACAACCCCAGATTGTAGAAGGAATTACAATGCCTTGAATCTAATTGCCAAGTAATCTGCTACCTCTTCTGACTCCCTCAGATTGTAGACTCTATTTCAACAACTTAGATCTAACACAAGGGAAATAAAATAATACGAGTGCTTGCTTCTGGAAAGCTGGAACTCACAATTAACCTCAATGAAAACTCGAGTGTTTGCTTTTGGAAGTGTATGACTCTTTTGTAATATTCGATGCAAAGTCTTCTGCCTTGGTAAATTCCAAGCATAAATTCGAGCTGTATCTTGCCAGATACTTTTGCAACAATACTTTGACCAATCGAGCTTCACTTAAATAAAAAACATATCTTTTTATGCTCCAGATTTCCTTACAAAAATAACTTTGACCGATTCTGACTTTAATTAATTGAGAAACAAATCTTTTTTCCCGCCAATAGCTTCTGAATTCCACAAGTCTTCAATTTACTTTTGTATCAAATCCTATTTAATACTTTGATCAAATTTTAATCAAATCTCCACCGATTATCATCATGATATAATCTGAACCCTTTCATCTTTTGCTTTGGCCCACATCTGGACCATACTAAGTGATCTGCTGTGATCCTCTAATTTCGGCCAGCCCTGGACCACACTTTCTGATCTTCTGATCTCGGCCAACCTGGACTTGCAAACTGATCTGTTGTGATCCTCGGATCTCGGCCAATGTTGGACCACACATTCTGACCTTCTGATTTCGGCCAACACTGGGCCATGGTTTGATCTTCTAATCTTTGCCAACACTGGGCCATATACTTAAATCTCGACAATTGCTCTAAACCTCTTCCCTCTGATCTGGACCAATTCTTAATTGGGTCTGGATTGAACTGAAATTAAATCTGGGCAAATAATATTTCAGTCTGGACATTTTACCTTCTGATTTGGATCTGGTCTAGATCAAATTTGGACATCATTTCTTCTGGTCTGGACTTAGTTTCATACCCTGAACCATGCTATCTTCTGGTTTGGGTCACATCTGGACTGAATCTCTTTTTCTGGACCCATTAATTTATCCTCTGATCAAGTCGGGGCTGTTTTATCATTTCACTGCCAGACCATCTTCTGGTCATAATAACTTCTGGTCTAAGTTTGACTAATGATTCCTTCTGGTCTGGATCAAGTCTCCCTCTAGCAGGTTTCCTTCTGGTCTAGTCCAGGTCTCCTTCTGACTTTGCTTCCTTCTGATCTGGGCCAGCAAAGATATCCTCTGGTAATTTCAGGATGCATCCTCTCGTATCTTCTGGATGCATTATCTGGTGTCTTCATCTTCTGCCTCTAGAAACTTCATCTTTTGGTGGCATTTAATGTAATAATTCAAGGTACAAAATGAGATTACATGGAGTGCTTTTGTAAACATAAAAATGCTAAGTACTTAGAACCAACTTGGTTCCAACATAGGGTACAAGAGGATGCATCCTGAAGGAACCAGAGGATACACCTCCAGAGGATATCCGAGGAAAAATAACATTATCAAAGGATATCTTTGTTGGCCCAGATCAAAAGGAAGCAAAGTCCATAAGGAGACCTGGTCCAGACCAAAAGGAAGCCTACCAGATGGAGACTTGTTCAAGACCAGAAGTAATCATAAGTCAGACTTGGTCCACACAAAATCCTGACCAGAAGATAGCTTGGTCGTGAATATAAGAACCAGTCCAGACTTAATCCAGACTTGGTCCAAAGCAGAAGACAAATGGTCCAGAAAAAATGACTTGGTCCAGACCAGAAGATAGCATGGTCCAGAATATAAAACTCAGTCCAGATTAGAAGAAATGTTGTCCAGATTTAAAAAGATATGACTCTGGCAACTTCAGTTTTAAAATTAGTGTTTTCAGTTGCAAACTCAGCATTCTGATTCTTTAAAATTTGTACTTCTTTGGTTAGAATTTTTCTTTTCTTAAGAGTTTTCAGTTTTAAAGACATCTTGTTGTTGGCATTTAGAAAGTCTTTAAGAGCAGTAATTAATTCATATCTAGTAAGATCAGAGAATACCTCTTTGTTTTCATCTTCTGAATCAGTTATAGAGTCTGTGCTGGATCCAAAACTTGAGTTGGTATGTGCCATCAGAGCTAATACTGCTTCCTCTGATGTGCTTCCAGACTTGCTGGAATGAATGATTTGTCCATTCTTCATACCTTCTGATTTTCTTCTAGAGCTAGTACCATTATAGAGTCCAGAGGCAAACTTGATGTGAGCCATCATAACTGTTTCTGCCTCTTCATCACCAGATGATTCCTCTTTTGAGTCAGATGCATCCCATGCTGCCATCAGA
This sequence comes from Cicer cuneatum, assembly GCA_037974295.1. Classification (NCBI taxonomy): domain Eukaryota; kingdom Viridiplantae; phylum Streptophyta; class Magnoliopsida; order Fabales; family Fabaceae; genus Cicer; species Cicer cuneatum. The sequence continues at coordinate 48,714,316 of JBBPBO010001985.1, read as the reverse complement.
CTCTTCTTCTTGAATCTGGAACCTTTCTTGTGATGTTTTCCTTTCTCCATGTTTGGACATTCTGACTTGATATGTCCGGGTTCATTGCATCCATAGCAGATGATGCTTTTCTTGTCAGCTTCTTCTTTTCCTCTAGGAGTTTTCTTCTTTCTGTATTGCCACATCTTTGCAATCTGCTTGGTTAAGTAAGCAAGATCATCATCTTCACAATCACTATCCTCTGATTCTGATACAACCTTTGCAGCTTTCTTCTGTTTTGACTTAAGGGCTAAAGTCTTCTTCTTTGGTTCATCTGTTTCCAGCTCTATTTCATGATACCTGAGGGAGCTTATTAGATCTTCAAGCCTCAAGGTATTCAGATCCCTAGCTTCCGTAACTGCAGTAACCTTTGGTCTCCATTTGGCTGGTAAGCTTCTGAGGATCTTCTTTACATGATCTGCAGTGGTATAGCTTTTCTTCAATACTTTTAAACCTGATACTAGAATCTGGAATATGCAGAACATTGCTTCAATGTCTTCATCCTCTTCCATCTTGAACAGCTCATACTATTTGACCAGTATGTTTGCCTTTGCCTCTTGAACCTGTTGACTTCCTTCATAGGTCAAAACTAGACTGTCATAGAAGCGTTTTGCTGTTTCCTTGTTGGTGCATCTGTCAAATTCTTTGAATGTGATAGCATTGATCATGATGATTATGGACTTGTGATGCAGCTTGTATAACTTCCTATGGCTGGGATTCATATCTTCTACATCAAGTTCTTGACCAGTTTCATCTGCTGGTGTAGTGGGTGTAGTTTAGCCTTTGACTACCACGGTTCAGAGATCAAGATCTTGATAGATGAAGAAGCTTCTCATTCTGTCCTTCCAGTATTCAAAGTGATCTCCATCAAACAGTGGTGGCCTGTTGATGTTGCCTCCAAATTCTTCTTTGGATTTTGACATTTTGAACCCCCTTGGACCTTTCCTCAAACACTGTAAAGTGCTCAGCCTTGAGACCGAGCTCTGATTCTAATTGAAGGTGCAAACACGAGAAGATGGGGGTTGAACTGTGTTTGTACTACTTGAATTCTTTTTCTATTTTTGATGATTATTTGAAATCTGAGATATAATAAAGTAGAGTTAGCGGTGGATAAAGTAAAATAAACAACACAAGGATTTATCTTGGTTCACCATTAACTAGGCTACATCCAGTCCCTTCACCTCGAAGGATTTTTCCACTAATTCAAAACCTTTGAATTACAACAACACTACTGACCCTCCATGTCAGTCTTCCCAAACAGTCTAACAATCCTAGACTTTTGAGGAACACAGCACCTTGACTTCTTAAGTCAATTCTTCTCCTACCAATCTGACAACCCCAGATTGCAGAAGGAATTACAACACCTTGAATCTAATTGCTAAGTCACCTGCTACTTCTTCTGACTCTTCAGATTGTAGACTCTACTTCAACAATATAGATTTAACACAAGGGGAACGAAAACAAGAGTGCTTGCTTTTGGAAAGCATATACTCAAAATTAACCTCACTGAAAACTCAAGTGTTTGCTTCTGGAAGTTTATGACTCTTTTACTGTTTTTTGATGCTAAGTCTTCTGCCTTGAGCCTCGTTTCATAGATGAAAATTAGGGTTTCTTCCATGATCAAATTCAAGTTGTATATATCCAGATTCTCTTGCAAAAATAACTTGGCCAATCCTGTTTCACATAAATAAAAATCGTATCTTTTTAGCTTATTGATTTTGAAATTCTGTTGACCAATCTTGTTTCTTTTAATTTCAAACCATATCTTTTTAAATCTGGACAACAGTTTTTTTGATCTAGACTGAGTTTTATATTTTGGACCATCCTATCTTCTAGTCTGGACCAAGTCATTTGTTCTGGACCATTTATCTTCTGCTCTGGACCAAGTCTAGATTAAGTTTGGACTGGTTCTTATATTCACGACCAAGCTATCTTCTCATCAAGATTAAGTATGGACCAAGTCTGACTTATGATTCCTTCTGGTCTTGAACTAGTCTCCCTCTGGCAGGCTTCCTTCTGGTCTGGACCATGTCTCCTTATGGACTCTGCTTCCTTCTGATCTGGGCCAAGAAAGATATCCTCTGATGATGTTATTTGTCCTCGGATATCCTCTGGAAGGTTATCCTCTGGTGCCTTCAGGATGCATCCTCTTGTACCCTCTATTGGAACCAAGTTGGTTCTAAGTACTTAGGATTTTGATGTTTACAAAAGCACTCCATGTAATCTCATTTTGTACCTTCAATTATTACATTAAATGCCACCGAAAGACGAAGTTTCCAGAGGCAGAAGATGAAGACACCAGATAATGCATCCTGAAATTACCAGAGGATATCTTTGTTGGCCCAGATCAAAAGGAAGCAATGTCAGAAGGAGACCGGGACCAGACAAGAAGGAAACCTGTCAGCGGGAGACTTGATCCAGACCAGAAGGAATCATTAGTCAGACTTAGACCAGAAGTTATCATGACCAGAAGATGGCTGGTAGTGAAATGATAAAACAGCCCAGACTTGATCCAGACTTAATCAGAGGATAAATTAATGAGTCCAGAACAAGATTTTCAATCCAGATTTGACCCAAACTAGAAGATAGCATGGTTCAGGGTATGAAACTTAGTCTAGACCAGAAGAAATGATGTCCAAATTTGATCCAGACCAGATCCAAATCAGAAGGTAAAATGTCCAGACTGAAATATTATTTGTCCATATTTAATTTCAGTTCAATCCAGACCCAGTTAAGAATTGGTCCAGGTCAGAGGGAAAAGGTTCAGATCAATGGTCAAGATTTAAGTATATAGCCCAGTGTTGGCCGAGATCAGAAGATCAGAAAGTATGGTCCAGGGCTGGCCGAAATCAGAGGATCACAGCAGATCACTTAGTATGGTCCAGATGTGGATGAGAGCAAAAGATCAAAGGGTTTAAATTTAATCATGATGATAATCGGTGGAGATTTGATTAAAATTTGATCAAAGTATTAAAAAGGATTTGATACAAAAATAAATTGAAGACTTGTGGAATTCAGAAGCTATTGGCGGGAAGAAAGATTTGTTCCAGAATTAATTAAAGTCAGAATTGGTCAAAGTTATTTTTGAAAGGCAATCTAGAGCATAAAAAGATATGTTTTTTATGTAAGGGAAGCCCGATTGGTCAAAGTATTTTTGCAAGAGTATCCAGCAAGATACAGCTCGAATTTAAGCTTGGAAGAGACCCTAATCTGCATCTATAAAAGGCTCAAGGCAGAAGACTTAGCATCGAAAATCATAAAAGAGTCATACACTTCCAAAAGCAAACACTCGAGTTTTCATTGAGGTTAATTGTGAGTTCTAGCTTTCGAGAAGCAAGCACTCGTATTATTTTCTTTCCCTTGTGTTAGATCTAAGTTGTTGAAGTAGAGTCTACAATCTGAGGGAGTCAGAAGGGGTAGCAAATTACTTGGCAATTAGATTCAAGGCGTTGTAATTCCTTCTACAATCTGGGGTTGTCAGATTGGTAGGAGAAGAATTGACTTAAGAAGTCAAGGTGCTGTATTCCTCAAAAGTCTAGGATTGTTAGACTGTTTGAGAAGACTTACTCGGAGGGTCAGTGGTATTGTTGTAATTCAAAGTTTTGAATTAGTGAAATCCTTCAAAGTGAAGGTACTGGACGTAGCCTCGTTAATGGTGAACCAGTATAAAATTTTGTATTTTATTTTTACTTTACATCCGCTGGTAACTCTGTTTTATTCATACATCAAGTTTTGTTTTAAAACTGCAAAAACAAAAAAGTATTCAAGTTAGTCAAACACAATTTAACCCCCCCTTCTCGTGTTTGCACCTTCAATATTTGCTCTACTTCGAATACTGTTTGTGAATTTGATATGCATCAACAAGCTTTTCAAAACTTTATTGCAAATTGTTTAGAAAGAAGTAAGTATGCTTTCATGATTTATGGAATCAGTAACAATGATAAAAGAGGAATATGTTTTACTCAATCTGTTGCTGAAATTAAATCTGCTCATTCTAATGTTCTGTGTATTATTTGTGCTATAAAGGGTCATTCTAAATTGTCTTCTCCTATGATAAAATCTGGGAAAGACAAGAGACCTGTTAAGCCTAACAAACCTTGACCTAACCTGTTTTGGGTACCAAAGAACAAAATTGTTTATGTTGCAGATATTCTGAGCAACCAGAAGGAAACACCAATCATGGTGCCTGGTCAATGTTTGCTGGCAATGCACAAATAGAAAAAGGTGTATGTTCCAGTTTCCACCAGACAGAAGCAAAATGAGTCTGATGAAAGAAGGTCTGGTCAGTACAATTCACCCCAGAATCAGAACCAGAACTCGAACCAAACCAGTATCAGAATCAGAGGTTCAGCCACAAACAACATAATCACACCCATCAGCTTCAGTATTACCAGAAGAAGCAAAATTACCAGAATCACCATATGTTACAGAATCACCAGAGGAACATGGTGTACCAGCCGAAGCAGAAAGAGAAGAATCAGAATCAGGAGAGTTCTTCAAACACTCCAGTGAAATTTATCAAGACCACAAACCGGGGAGGGAATTCAAAGCCCTTCATCCAAACCATCTAATCACAGAGCGTACAGATTCAAAATCTGAAAATCAGAAACAAGAGGATTTTTAGAGTAAAACTGAAATTGTTGACATAAAGGTTACATCTTGCTGTAAATACTATTATAGTTTGATATTTATGTTTACTGTGATAACAAGAAGTTTGATATTGTTGTTTGATATTCAGAATCTACAGGTTTTCAAACTGTTAGAGAAATCAAGTGATCCATATAATATGAACACTTCAGCAGAAACAACATTCCAGTGGTTTCAAAAACAAGCAGAAACCACCAGAAGCAAAATTGATGTTCTGGTTGTATTAATTTCACTTTTAAATTATTGAAGTTGTATTATGTTATATGACAAATAGCTTGACCTAAAAAGTCAAAGAAAGATGAAGCTAATGTAGGTGGACCAGAACCAGAGTTAACTGATGCTGGTTTACTAGAACCAGAGGAAACCGAAGCTGGTTTATAAGAACCAGAGGAAACCTATGCAGGTTAACCAGAACCAGAAGCTGATGCAGGCAAAAGAACTTGAAAAAGCAGAAGCTTCAAGCAAGAATACGACAAATCTTCAAATCTGAAGAAGAAGGATATAGATGGAGTCTACCAATGCAAGGAGAGATAAAGGAATGATGTTTGGGATCTAGTTCCAAGACCACACAAAAATATCATTGGAACCAAGTGGGTGTTCAGGAACAAACTCAATGAAAAAGGTGAAGTAGTCAGGAATAAAGCTAGGCTTGTGGCACAAGGATTCAGTCAGCAAGAAGGCATTGATTACACTGAGACTTTTGCTCCAGTGGCCACATTAGAAGCAATTTGTATCCTACTCTCTTTTGTTGCAAATCATGATATTACTTTGTATCAAATGGATGTCAAAAGTGAAGGTGCAAACACGAGAAAAGGGGGTTGAATTGTGTTTGACTTAACTTAAATACTTTTCCATTTTTAATACTTTCAATACAAAACTTGATGTATAATTAAAAAAGAGTTAGCAGCGGATAAAAATAAAATAAAAACTCACAGATTTTATACTAGTTCACCGTTAACGAGGCTACGTCCAGTGCCTTCGCCTTGAAGGATTTCACTAATTCAATCTTGAATTACAACCTTGCTACTGACCCTCCAAGTCAGTCTTCTCAATAGTCTAACAATCCTAGACTTCTTGAGGAAAAAAACCTTGTCTTCAGCCAATCTGACAACCCCAGATTGTAGAAGAAATCACAACACTATGAATCTAATTGCTAAGTACCTTGCTACCCTTTCTGATTCCCTCAGTTTGTAGACTCCACTTCAACAACTTAGATACAACCCTATCTAATTGCCAAGTACCCTGCTACCTCTACTGACTCCCTCAGATTGTAGACTCTACTTCAACAACTTAGATTTGCCACAGTGGAAAGAAAATAACACGAGTACTTGCTTCTTGAAAGCTAAAACTCACAATTGACTTCTATGAAAATTTGGGTGTTTGTTGCTTTGGAAGTGTATGACTCTTTTGTGATTTTCGATTCTTTATTCTTCAGCATTAAGTCTCTATTTATAGTTGAACTTTTAGAACTTCACAAATGCTTTACTTCTGCAGTATATTTCGATTAATCTGTTTTGAGAATATTCTGGAGTAGTTTGCTCAGATTCTGTTTTGAGCCTTTTGCTCACTGATCTGTTTTGAACATTTTGCTCCACTTCTGTTTTGAGCATTTTTCTCAGATTTTGTTTTGAGCCTTTTTCTCCAATTCTGTTTTGAGCATTTTTCTCAGATTCTTTAATCCTCATGATCAAATCTGCACCGTTGGATCTTCATGCGATAGTCCATATCTGGACCAGCCTATTTGATATTCTGTGATCCTCTGATTTCGGCCATTCCTGAACCACACTTCCTAACCCTCTGATCTTCTGATTTCGGCCTTCCCTGAACGCGCACCTGATATGCTAAAATCCTCTGAATTCGGCCTTTGCTGGACTGCACAGTCTGTCCCTCTGATTTCGGCCACCACTTGGCCATGGTCTGATTTTCTGATCTGGACCAAATAATTATTTCTGAACCATTGATCTGGAATTTTTTACTCTGATCTGAACAGATTCTGGACTTTGGTCTGGAACAAACTGAAATTAACTTGAACAAAAAAATATTTCAGTCTGGACATTTTTCCTTTAATTTTGGACCAGGTCTGGATTGATACTGGAACTCATTTCTTTTGGTCTGGACTTAGTTCCATGCCCTGAATCATGCTATCTTATGATCTGGGCCAAATCTAAATTGATCCTTTTGTTCTGGACTCATAAACATACCTTCTGGTCAAGTCTGGAACAAGTCTGGACTGTGTAATTTTTCACTGCCAGGCCATCTTCTGGTCAGAATAACTTCTAGAATAAAATTAATATTTGACTCCTGTTTGTCTGGAACAACTCTCCTTCTGGCAGGATTTCCAATGGTATGATCCATGTTTCATTATGATTTTTCTTCCTTCTGTTCTGGGCCACCAAACATATCCTCTAGTGATGTTTTGACATCCTGGAACATCTTTTGGAAATTCCAGAATTCATTTTCCTTTGATCTCTGCTTCTGTTTCCTTCAGTTTCTGGGGCATTTAACTTAATAATTCAAAGTACAAAATAATTTTACATTGAGTACATTTGTAAGCATCAAAATCCTAAGTACTTAGAACCAACTTGGTTCCAACAATCTCCCCCTTTTTGATGATGACAAAACCTTAACTTATTTTGCTAACTTATGACTCGAAAACTTTGAATTACTCCCCCTCAGACCAATCTCTCCCCCTAAGTCTGATACTCTCCTTTTCAACTCCTTTGTTCTCTCTTTCTTTTCTTCTCTTCTCCTCTCCTTTTCAACTCCTTCTCTTTTCACTCTTTCTTTTTCTCTCTCCCTGATTCCTCTCCTTTTCAACTCCTTCTATTTTCACTCTTTCTTTTTCTTTCTTTGTTTTTCTCTCTCCCTGTTTCCTCTCCTTTTCAACTCCTTCTGTTTTCTCTCTTTCTCCTTCTTTCTTTTTATCTCTCCTTTTCTACTTATTTCTCCTTTCTTTCTCTCTCTCTCTTTCTCCCCCTTTTTGTCATCAGCCAAAAAGTGGTTATACTATTTTTGTATTTTTTGTTTTTCTCTTTACAAATTGCAAGAAATTGCAAGAAAATAAACTTTGTAAAAACTGAATAAAATAAAATTGCAAGAATCGTAAGTACAAAATAAAATTGCAATAATAATTCAAAGTACAAAATAAGTTTACATTGAGTACATTTGTAAGCATCAAAATCCTAAGTACTTAGAACCAACTTGGTTCCAACAAAAAGTGCTTTCTTAAGTGGTTATATAAGTAACGAAGTGTATGTCAAACAGCCCCCAGGTTTCGAAAATTTTGTTGACCAATCTTGTTTGAAAATTCTGATTTTCCAAACCATGTTTTTAAACTTAAAAAATATTTATATGGTTTAAAACAAGCACATAGGGCATGGTATGACAGACTTAACTATTTCTTACTTAAAAATCAGTTTGGAAAATCCATTAAAGATGATATTTTGATCATTCAAGTTTATGTTGATGATATTATCTTTGGATCCACTAATGGCACTCTCTGCCAAGAGTTTTCTGATTTGATGCAGCAAGAGTTTCAAATGAGCATGATGGGAGAACTTAAGTTCTTCCTAAGAATTCAGATTCAGTAAGGCAAAACAGGTATACTCATTCACCAATCTAAGTACACTAAAGAACTTCTCAAAAAGTTCAAGATGAGTGACTGCAAACCTATGGCTACCCCAATGCACCCTACCAGCTCACTTGGAAAAGAATGACTAAGGCCAAAAATCCTACAAAGATACCTAAAAGGCACTATCAATCTCAACGTGTTCTACACAGAAACTCCTACATATCAACTTAGTGGATGTTGTGACAACACTTTCAGCCATCAACCTAACCAAAAACCCTATCCTTCATTCTAGAGTCAAGCACATAGAAATCAAACACCACTTCATCAGAGATTATGTTCAAAAAGGAACACTCAATATCCAGTTTGTAGACATAGATCATCAATGGGCTGATATCTTCACCAAACCATTTCCTGAAGATCGTTTTGGGTTCATCGAGAAGCATCTCAACATAATCTCCATATCTGACTAGATCAAGTAGTCGTTTTAGAGAAGTAGTTTTTATTTTTTGTATTTTATTTGTAGTCATTTAATTTTCTTTGTACTCTAGAAGATGAAGAAAAAAAAGATGAGAACATGAAAAAAAAAAAAAAGGTGAGAAGATATCTTTCTTCCTTCAATCTTTTTTGTCTAATGACAAAGGGGGAGAAGATGTATTTGATAGAGAATATGGGGCATTAGACTTAGGGGGAGAAAAAGTCAAAATAAAGCATAGTGCTACGGGGAGTCAAAGTCAAAAGAAAGAAAAATAGTTATAAAAAATACAAGGTTTTGTCATCATCAAAAAGGGGGAGATTGTTGGAACCAAGTTGGTTCTGTACTCAGAATTTTGATGTTAACAAAAGTATTTTATGTAAATAGTATATTGACTTAGAAGAACGAATCAGAAGTTTTGTAAAATCATAGGATGACACCACCAGAGGATACATCCAGAGGAAGCAACCAGAAGATAGAAATGTCACTAAAAGTTTAGGCCAGATAATGTATCCAGAGGGCACCAAAGGATGCATCCTGAAGGCACCAGAGGATACACCTCTAGAGGATATCAGAGGACAAATAACATCATCAGAGAATATCTTTCTTGGCCCATATCAGAAAGAAGCAGCGTCAAGAAGGAGACCTTGTCCATACCAGAAGGAAGCCTGCCAGAGGGAGACTTGTTCCAAACCAGAAGCAATTCATATGTCAGACTTGGTCCATACTTAATCCTAACCAAAAGATAGCTTGGTCGAGAATATAAAAACTAGTCCAAACTTGGTCCAGAGTAGAAGATAACTGGTCCAGAACAAATGACTTCGTCCAGACCAGAAGATAGCATGGTCTAGAATATAAAACTCAGTCAAGATCAGAAGAAATGTTGTCTTGATTTAATCCAGACTTGATCCAGATCAGAAGATAAATGTCCAGATTAAAATATCATAAGTCCAAATTTAATTCAGATTCAATCGAGACTCAGTCAAAACTTGGTCCAGATCAGAGGGAAAATGTTCATATCAATGGTCCATATTTAAGCATCATGGCCTAGTGTTGGCCGAGATTAGAAGATCAGATCATATGGCCCAATGTTGGCCGAGATCAGAAAATCATATCATATGGTCCAGTGATTGGTCGAGATCAGAAGACCAGATCATATGGTTCAGTGTTCGCCGAGATCATAGGATCACAGAATTGGGGCATATCAGATCATAAAATCCAGAGTTGGTCGATATCAGAAGATCATATATACTCTTTGTTGTTTCTTTATTTGTGCATCTATCAAATTCCTTGAATGTGAGTGCACTGACCACCATGGTTCTGGACTTGTGATGAAGTCTATGTAATCTGACTTGATCTGGTTTCATATCAAACATGTCCAGTTTCTTAGTTGGATCTTCTGAATCAGTAGGAGCAGTATATCCTCTGACTATCATCTTCCATAGTTCAGGATCTTGAGATATGACAAAGCTTCTCATTTTGTCCTTCCAATACTCAAACCTTTCTCCATCAAACAGTGGTGGTCTGTTGATGTTGTTTCCCAATTCTTCTGCCATATTGAACCCCTTGGACCTTTCCTCAAACACGGTTAAGTGCTCAGCCTTGAGACCGAGCTCTGATACCAATTGAAGGTGCAAACACGAGAAGGGGGGGTTGAATTGTGTTTGACTTAACTTGAATCTTTTTCCTGTTTTAATACTTTCAAAACAAAATTTGATGTATAATTAAAACAGAGTTAGCAGCGGATAAAAATGAAAATAAAAACTCACAGATTTTATACTGGTTCACTGTTAACGAGGCTACGTCCAGTCCCATTGCCTTGAAGGATTTCACTAATTCAAACTTGAATTACAACCTTGCTACTGACCCTCCAAGTCAGTCTTCTCAATAGTCTAACAATCCTAGACTTCTTGAGGAAAAACAGCTCCTGTTCTTCAGCCAATCTGACACCCCAGATTGTAGAAGAATTCTCAACACTACAAATCTAATTGCCAAGTAACCTGCTACCTCTACTGACTCCCACAGCTTGTAGACTCTACTTCAACAACTTAGATTTGACAAAGTGGAACGAAAACAACAAGAGTACTTGCTTTAAAAACTAAGACTCAATAATTGACTTATATGAAAATTTGAGAGTGTTTGCTTTTGAAGTGTATGACCCTTTTGTGATTTTCGCTACTAAGTAATCTGCCTTGTGCCTCCTTTTATAGATACTGATTTGGGCCTCTTCCAATCCTTAAATTCGAGCTAAATATTGCTGGATTCTCTAGCAAAAATAAATTGACCAATCGGGCTTCAATTAATTCCAAAACATATCTTTTTTAAGCCTTAGATTTCTTTCATAAATTAACTAGCCAATCAAATCTGTGCATTGCTTCCCGCCAATAGCTTCTGACTTCCATGCTCCTTCACTTTAATTAAAACAAATCTTTTTCACACTTAAATTAAAATAACTTGCAATCTCCATCATTGATCAATTCTGGATCATCAGCATTTTCATGCGATAGTCCAGCCTAGACCAGCTGAATTGCTATGCTATGAACCTCTGATTTCGGCCATTCCTAGACCACACTTCATAGCCCTCTGATCTTCTGATTTCAGCCTTCCTGGATGCGCGCCTGATATGCTATGAACTTCTGGATTCGGCCATTTCTGGACTGCACAGCCTATCACTCTGATTTCGGCCACTTCTGGGCCATGGTCTGATTTTCTGATCTTGACCATCACTGGACTCAAAAATTTATTTTTGAACCATTGATCTGGATATTTTTACTCTGATTTGGACAGATTCTGGAATTTGGTCTGGAACAAACTTAAATAAACTTGATCAAAAAATATTTCAGTCTGGACATTTTACCTTTAATTTTGGACCAGGTCTGGGTTGATTCTGGAACTCATTTCTTTTGTCCTGGACTTAGTTCCATGCCCTAAATCATGCTATCTTATGGTCTGGGCCAAATCTGGATTGATCTTCATGTTCTGGACTCATAAACATACCTTCTGGTCAAGTCTGGAACAAGTCTGGGCTGTGTAATTTTTACTGCCAGGCTATCTTCTGGTCAGAATAACTTCTGGAATAAAATTGATATTTGATTCCTGTTTGTCTTGATCAACTTTCCTTCTGGCAGGCTTTCCAATGATATGATCCATGTTTCATTCTGAATTTTATTCCTTCTGATATAGGCCTGCAAAGTTATCTTCTGGTTCAGTTTTGTCATCCTGAAACATCTTCTGGAAATTCCAGAATTCATTTTCCTTTGATCTTCTGCTTCTGATTTCTTCAATTTCTGATGACATTTAATTTAATAATTCAAGGTATAAAATAAGTTTACATTGAGTGCTTTTGTAAACATCAAAATCCTAAGTCTTAGAACCAACTTGGTTCCAACAATCTCCCCCTTTTTGATGATGACAAAACCTTAACTTATTTTGCTAATTTATAACTCGAATGACTTGAATTACTCCCCCTCAGACCAATCTCTCCCCCTAAGTCTGATACTCTCCTTTTCAACTCCTTCTTTTCACTCTTTCTTTTCTTCTCTTCTCCTGTGCTTTTCAACTCCTTCTTTTTGCTCTCTTTCTTTTTCTTCACATTTCCTCTCCTTTTCAACTCCTCTTTATTTCACTCTTTCTTTTTCTCTCTCCCTGATTCCTCTCCTTTTCAACTGATTCTGATTTTACTCTTTCTTTTTTTCTCTCTCCTTGATTCCTCTCCTTTTCAACTCCTTCTGTTTTCTCTCTTTCTTTTTCTCTCCTTCTTTCTTTTTATCTCTCCTTTTCTACTGATTTCTTCTTTTTCTCTCTCTCTTTTTCTCCCCCTTTTTGTCATCAGCCAAGAAGTGGTCCTGCTGTTTTTGTATTTTTTGTTTTTCTCTGTACAAATTTCAGAAGGTAAAAAAAACATAAAATAAAGGACAGAAATTAAAATTGCAAGAAATAAAAAAACTCCTAAGATGACTACTTGAGCTAGTCAGATATGGAGGTCATGCTGAGATGCTTCTTAATGAACTCGAACCTATCTTCTGGTAATGCCTTGGTGAAGATATCAGCCCATTGATGATCAGTGTCCACAAATTGAATGCTTAAGGTTCCTTTCTGAACATGGTCCCTAATGAAATGGTGTTTTGTTTCAATGTGTTTGGCTCTAGAGTGTAAGATAGGGTTCTTGGTGAGGTTTATGGCTGAAGTGTTATCACAGAACAAAGTGCAGTTGCCACTTATACTTTTCCTTTCCAGCTCTGTATGTTTTCTGGTTTGCCTTTTGGCTGGTTTCATCTTTCTCAAGTGAGCAGGTTGGGTGCATGGGGATGGCCATTGGCTTACAGTCACTCATCTTGAACTTTTTGAGAAGTTCTTTAGTATATTCTGTTTGGTGAATGAGTATACCTGATTTGCCTTGATGAATCTGAATTCCAAGGAAGAACTTAAGTTCTCCCATCATGCTCATTTGGAACTCCTTCTGCATTAGGTCAGAAAACTCTTTGCACAAAGTGCCATTAGTTGATCCAAATATGATATCATCAACATAGACTTGAATAATCAGAATATCATGTTTTAATGGATTTCCTAAATAGTGTATTATCAATCTGGCCTCTATTAAATTCATTCTTAAGCAGAAAATTACTAAGTCTGTCATACTATGCCCTTGGTGCTTGTTTTAAACCATATAAAGACTTTTTAAGTTTGAAAACATGGTCTGGAAAATCAGAATTTTCGAAACCAGGGGGCTGTTTGACATAGACTTCTTCACTTATGTAGCCATGCACTTTTGACATCCATTTGATACAACATTATATTATGATTAGCAGCAAATCATAAAAGAATTCTAAATGCTTCTAACCTGGCCACCGGAACAAAAGTCTCAGTGTAATCCATACCTTTCTGTTGACTGTATCCTTGAGCTACAACTTCACCCTTTTTATTGAATTTGTTTCTGAATACCTACTTGGTTCCAATAATGCTTCTGTTTGGTTTGGATACCAGATACCAAACATCATTCCTTTGAATTTCATTCAGCTCTTCTTGCATTGCAAGTATCCAACTCTCCTCTGCCAAAACTTCATCAACAATGCTTGGTTCACATCAGCTCCTGGTTCTGTAACAGCTTCTGATTCTGTAACAGCTTCTGATTCTGATGAATCAGCTTCTGGTTCTTTCCAGGTACTTCTGTTTCTTGTGCTTCTGTTCCCTACACTATTTTTATCTTGCTTTGATTTGTCAAGATCAAGCAGTTTGTCATATTACATAATGCAAATCAAATAAGGTAGAATTTAACTCAATACAGCCAAACCATTCGTTCTACTTCTGCTTCTGCTCCCTTTGGTTCTGATGAACCTGTACTATCTTTATCTCATTTTGTGTTGTCAAGAAGTTTGTCATATACCATAATATAAATCAATTAATTTAAAAATGAACATAGTTCAGCCAAACCATTAATTCTGCTTCTGGTGGTTTCTGTTTGTTTTTGAAACCACTGGAATGCTGTTTCTTCTGAGTGTTCGACTTTTGTGAATCACCTGGTTCCTCTGACAGTTTGAAAACCTGCAGAATGCTTATCTAGCTTTGATTGGTTAAGATCAAGCATCTTGTTATCACAGTAAACATCAATATAAAATAGTAATAGTATTTACAACAAGATGTAGCCTCGGTTTTACTCTGAAAATCCTCTTGCTTCTGATTTTCAGATTCCTAATCTATATGTTCTGAGATTACATGGTTTGGATGAGGGAATTTGAATTCCCTTCCA